>RCUC01113616.1:0-16933 GCA_003697995.1 Taxidea taxus jeffersonii | reverse complement strand
GCGCACCCTCTCCAGCAGCACCACCATCAGCTTCGGTGCCTGTTCTCTGACCGCATCTCTGACCGCGGCATCCCTGGGGCTGGTAGACACCCTACCCTTTGCACATGCCTCAAATACCCTCCCTGGTAATGTTGATTCATTGCTCAAGGCCAAGTTGAATGTTACCATCTCTGGGAAGCTGCCCTTGCCCCCACTGCCCCGGGTACCGTTCCTCTGGGCTCCCCGTTTCCTGTCCATCCTCTGGTGTCCTAGCAGGGTGTCATCTGTGTCTTCCCCTGTCGTTCCCCCAGACTGAGAGTTTCTCAAGGGGAGGGACTGTCTTGTCTTTGACTTAGTGGTAAGCAGCCAGAACACCACGGGCTCCTGGTAGGGCCAGTGGGAGCCAGTACCCTCCCTGCCCAGGCTGGGTTCCCCCTCATGCCCACCTGTCACTCAGGTGCTCTTACCATGTCCGCTGTACAGATGAGGAAACAGACTCGGGAGTTAGAACACTGGACTTCGTTCCTTTGACTCTAGAGCCCCATGTTCTTCGTGCTCCAGGGGTTGAAATTTAGATACTGGGGTCCGGTGGCCCTAAGTGCAGCACGGGGGGCCAGGCAGGGACTGCCGACAGGAGAGGCGGGTGCCCTCAACGCCAGCCCAGAGCTAAGGCTCGGAGTGGCCTGACCTCCTTTTAGAAAGGAGAGGTTGGGAATGCAGATTTTTACGTGCAGTCAATTGGTTTGGAAAACAAATCTGAGGCTCAGAGAAATCTCAGGGAACCTGTTGGCCCTCAGGCCTCCTACAGAGCCTGCCCAGGTGTGGGGTCAATGCCTGTTGACTGAGGGAGTGGGAGTGTCCCCCTCAAGGTCATCCTTCATAGATCCTGCTCTCCCTGTTTATGGTTAAAAGGCACTGTCCCCGCCCCTCCCTGGGTGTAGACCAAACTCCCGTGGTCCTGAGGCAGGTGGTTGAAGGCATGGGTTCAGACCAGGGCTCCACAGCCTTGAAACTACTGTCATTTAGGGCCAGATCATTCTCTGCTGCGGGGCTGTCCTGTGCGTCATATGATTTGAGCAGTGTCCCTGGTCTCTGCCCACCAGATGCCCCCATTTATGACCATCATAAAAGTCCAGAAATTGCAAAAGTCCCTGGAGGCAAAATTGCCCTGGTTAGGAACCTTCCGCTGGCCCAGATGAAGGACAGTTCTCAGAGCCAGATGGTGGTATGTGGGGCTCATCATCATCCCCTCTTTGCTTTCTTGTGTCTCCTATAGATACAGAAAATTTCCAAAATAATGTTTTAATATTTATTATTATTTAATATCATTAATATTAATATTTAATGTTACTTATTAAATAATATATTCATATAATATGAATATTATATTCATTATATACAATTATATATTATATAAAATTATATAGCATATAATATAAATTAATATATATTTAATAAATATAATAATATTTTTAAAAATAAAGTTTAAGAAATTTTATTTATTTATTGGAGATAGAGCGCGAGAGAGCACAAACAGATGAACCAAGGGTAAGGGCAGAGGCAGAGGGAGAAGCAGACTCCCCACTGAGCAGGGAGCCCAGTTCCCAGGACCCTGGGATCATGACCTGAGCCGAAGGCACTTAACTGACTGAGCCACCCCAGCACCCCCCAAAATAGGAGTTTAAAAACGTGAAAGCACGGGTTCTAGAGCCCAACAAGCTTGGGTTTGTGCCTTGGCAGAGTTGCTCATCAGCTCCATGGCCTTGGAACAGGGTCTCACCTTTCCCTTCTATGAAATGGGGGAGCAGTGCTCAAACCTCCTGGAATCGGGGTGAGGGTTTCAGCGTGCAGGATTCCCTCTTTAGTCAGCAAACTTTTCTCGGGCCCTTGCTCTGACGGGAGCACTGTTTGGGTGATGAGGCTCATAACTCACTAGGGGAGGAGCCAGGGAGGACTCCCGCAGGGCAGGTGCCGTGCTGGGTGTTCCCTACTGAACTCAGGCCTCAGTTCCTGCTTGCTGTATAGAGGCGGGCAGCCATCCCACCCTCAGTTGGAAGAGCAACTGAGGCAGGGAGAGGTAAAGCAGCTCGCCCGGAATCAGGCAGAGGAAGAGGGAAGGGAAGCAGCCAGATGCCCCCAGCCGTCCTGCCCCAGAGCACTTGCGGGCTTGCACACTGCCTCTGGGAATGGGGATCCATGTATGCGGCCCTCAGCTGCTCTGTGAGTATGTGCTGCTGGGGTCCATTTTGTAGAAACTTCCTTTTGAGCGACTGGTGGTTCGGGGAAGAGATGGCAGCCCCCTCTTCCCCGAGCCACTCTCCCCGCCGGGCCGGACATCCCCGCTCATGCAAGGACCGCAGCTCACCTGGCCGAGGTGGCAACTCAGAAGGGCACAGGCACCAGGGGCATCTGGGGTCCCCCTTTGAGTCCCAACCACTTTGAACACACTGGTGGCCATACTGGCCACATGTGGAGAGGTCAGCCCCTGTCAGGTCCATGTCCCTCTGGATCCCCATCTCTGAAGCATTCATCTGCCCATCTCTGCCTCTTTCCATGTGTCTCTGGGCTTCTCTCTGTCTCTTTGTGTCATACGCACCACACAAAGCTTCACCGAGCCCCTACCCTCCCTCCCTCTCACCTCATCCCCCCTTCAGGGGTCTCACAAGGACCCCTCCCTCCTCAGATGGAAAGAGGGGGGTGGGGTGGAGGGACCCCAGGGCTGAGTCTGGTTCTGCGTCCACTGGCTGGGCTGCACCGTGGACACCACCGCCCCCTCAGAGCCCTGGCATCCTTGGGGACATAGGTGCACCAGGAGAGGGAGTCCCGCAGTGACGTGTGCTACATGGGAGCCTTTAGTGATTACAGCTGCGACTTGAGTGCCCACGGATGATGGAATGACGAAACTGGGTCCCCCCCCAGGCTCGAGTTCTCCCCAGAAAGTGAAGCTTCCCGGGCAGGTGCTCTTAGCAGATAGAGCTGAAGAGGGCTGCCTCCTCCGACCCGTGCGTGTGACAGAGAAGGAGCAAGTGGTCAAAAGAGTGACTGCCACGGAGAGGGAGGACTGGCTTGGCGCTGGGTTGCTCGGCGCCCCCCGGGCAAGGTCGGGCTGGCAGACGGTGGGCAGCCACCACGGGCCATCCTGGTTCCGAGGGAACATGACGCGTGCAGGCCAGCCCTGGGTTCGCGCAGAAGCGTGTGTGATGCCCGCAGCGGGGGTTGGGGCTTCTGGAGGGAGTGTGATCCCTTTGATGCCCAAGGAGCCTGCGAAGCTCTTGAACTTGCCTGTGTTCACGGTCAGCTTTCTTCTGGGAAAATAAACCACGTCTCATTAAGCAGTAAATTTGTCCAGGTGCTTGTTCCAGCTCATACCTTCACACCTGGTCTTGCTGCCAGACCTAAAGTCAAGGCCAAAGTTCCCGTTACTTGGGGAGCCCTAATAATTAACCTGGAATCTCAGGCAGAAGGGGGTAATGCTGGCTTTTAGATGTAGTGAGGAGCAGGAGCTGGGAGGGCTGTTTCCAGGCCCGGATGTTGCTGAGCACTGGTAGGGAGGTGTGCCCTGCGGCCTGGGTTGGGGGTCTCAGCCTTCACCCCCTCTTCCCCTCCTGTGACTGGCAGCTCTTCGCTGGCTTGGACCTGGCCCCAGAGGCCTCAGGCGATTCCCCGGGAGTAGGTTGGGCGGAGGGTGGCCAGGAGCGACTCAGATAGCATCAGTCATTGGTTTGAGAGAAATGGGAGGCCACGGCCAGGGGCTGCTCTTGGGGCTGGCTGCCAGCGTGTCTGTGCCTGGTGTGGCCTCCGGTAACTTGTCAGTGACCAGCAGGCGTTTATTGAGTATCTACTGTGAGCCAGCTGCCGTGATTGATAAATGAGCCCTGCCTTTCCGAGGCCGGGAGAGGCCCCCACGCTTGTTAATTTTTGAGGCCCCTTTTTATTAAAAATCAGAGCAGTAGCAGCTTGGGTTCCCACAACTGTGATTTAGTTTAAATGTTCATGTTTTGAAACTGAATGCATTTAATACCAAAAATGCAATGTTATGAAATTGTACACTTGGGCTCTTTCTAAGCTACTGTCGGTATTTAAAAAGAATATGAATTCCGGGGGCCATAGTAATAATGACATTAGTCGGGAACTGTTGAGCACTTACTTCTTTCTAAGCACTTCACAGTTATGTGGGCATAACACCCTGTGGAGGAGAAACCATTATTAGCCCTGTCACCAGGTGAGAAAACTGAGGCACAGAGAGGGTAAGTAACTTGGCTAGGATCACATAGCTAGTCAGGGGGACCACTGCTGTCCAAGGGATGTGGGAGTGGGACAGTTTCCTGTGCTGGATGAAGGGACCGGCTCTCGGTGCTGGTAGGCCCACGGTGGGGCTTTGGAGACCACTTCAGAGCAAATCCAAGGCCCTCTGTGACCCCCTATCCCCACCTTCACACACATCCTTGCTCCCCAAGCAGTGAGCCACTTGGGAGGAACTGGGCAGATGGTAGACATGACCCCTCAGTCTTGACCCTTGTATCTCCAGGAGGCCCCAGAAAATGAGCTCAGCCTCCACCTAAACCCAGTTTCTGGTTTTCTTGAAAGTGTGTTGGGATGTGTGTTGGGGGGTGGGCACATGGTATTCTCTGTCCCCTGGGCTTTTGCTCTGGAGCCGGCCCCGCCCATCCCCCCCTCTTGCTGAGGCACACACTGGCCTCTTCCTCTCCCCCTGCCCCCACCCCCGCCACATTCCCCTGTTAGACCTCCTGGGCTGCTCCAGGACCCCAGCCCCTGGGCCAGACTTAACTCCTTTGATGCCAGATCTCCACGGACCTCCCCTTGGTTCTTCTGTTCATGCACACATTCCTTTCTTCCTTCAACAAATACTTAGCCACTCAGCAAATACTGAGCTTTTGGTCTTTCAGATCCTCAGGACCCAAGGAGGACAGAGAATATACCTGCCCTCCAGCAGCTGACCCCCTAGGGCCCCAGGGGACAGAGAAGATCAAGAAGTAACACGTAGGGCGTGGGCTGAGGGCAGGAGGTGGTCAGGGAAGGCCTCCCTGAGAGCGTGACTCGGGCAGGGGTTGCACTGGAGGAGGTAGGAAAGGGGGCATGCTGGGAGCAGTGAGACCTGAGAAGGCAGCCCTCGGGAGCCAGAGGCAAAGGTGGAGGGAGCTATCGGACCTGGGCCCAGGGCTGTGACTCAGCTCTAGAGGATTCCAGATGGCCAGCCTGTGGGCCAGGATGGAAGCTAGGAAGTCTGAGCCACTGGGATGGTCCAGGAGAGATGCTGATGGTCCGGACCAGGGTGGAGCAGGGTGGGGCTTTGGAAACAGGATCCATTCTTTGTGTGTGTGCACGTTGGGGGGAGGGGCATGGTGTTTAATTGAAATTCCTTATAGAGAAAATTGTAGATTCACAGGCAGTTCAGTTAAGAAATAATACAGAGAAATCCCTTATGCACTTGGCCCATTTTTCCTCAGTGGTAACATTTTGCAAAACTGTAGTAAGGTCTCCTGGCCAGGTCTTAACATTGAAACAGTTGGTTCTCTACAGTTGTGTCTGTTCTGTCCGTTTTTACATTATTATTTGGGTTCCTGTGTCTGCCTCTACGGTCAGGCTGGGGAACATCTCCAACATTACAGGGGTCTCCCGCCATCCTTTCATGACCGCCTTCACCTCTGCTCCATCCCTGGCAACCACGGATCTGCCCTCCATTTCTCAAATTTTGTGATTTCAAAAACATTCTATAAACGGAATCCTGCACCAGGGAACCTTCTGGGATTGGCTTTTCTCGCTCAGCATCATTCCCTGGAGATTTGTCCAAGTTGCCATGTGCCTTGAGAGTCTGTGTGGCTGTGTTTGCAGGTGGAGACCCGGTTAGAGATGCGAGTGTGGGGTTCAGGCTTAGAGGTGTCCCGCGGTGGAGCCGGGGCTTTGGCCCCGAGGCTGAATGAGGTCACCCAGGGAGGCAGAGGGGCTCCAGGCTGATGACTGAGAGTGAACCGAGTCAGCCTCGAAATGCACCAGGCACAGGGATGTGACCAGGTCTGAACAGAGAGAGACAGACCGATGAAGTCCCTGCAGGAGGGGTAGGGCTGCCTCCAGGCTAGGTGGCAGGGGGCGGCGTGAGAGAGGGAGTGTGCTTAGGAACTCTCCCTCACCCCACTTTCTCTCTTCGCAACCAGAATGCTGGGCCCCATTGGCTGGGCTTTTTGGCTCAGAGTTTTAGACCAGAGTTTCCACCAGTCCTGAACCCCAGGGGAAAATAGCAAAGCGTTGCCTCTAAGATGAGACGGAGTCCCTCCCACGATGACTGACATCTCGCGGCCTCTGTCCTTCCGGAATATTATTTCTTTAACAAAGGGATAGGGCTGGGCGTGTTTGGTGAGTGTTGGCTCACGCTGGAGCAGCGACCTGGCTGGGGTTTGGAGAGCCCCTGATGCACTCCTGTCACCATCTTCTCCCCTCCGGGTCCTTGTCCCCAACCTTCCCCCATCACCCTCCTCCTGGTGTGCTTCCCTTTTCTCCCTGGCCCCCCCATCCTTCCCTCTCCTCTTCCACCTTATTTCCTTGTGTCCCTCCTCTCTCCCCATTTCCCTCCTGCTCTTGCCTTCCATCTATTTCTGCTTTTTCTCAGGCTCCCCTATCTTGTTTCCACATCTTCTCTCTCTTTCTCAGGTGTGTCTCTGTCCCCCTCTGGCTCTCCCTCTCTTGGTCTGTGCCTCCCTCCCCGTCTCCAGTTACCTCCTGCTCTCCCCATCTCGAACCCTCTTTCTTCCTCTCACTTTCAGATGTTATTTTCCAGGCCTTAAAAATCATCCCTTGTCACTCTCAGGGGGCCCAGTGGATAAAATGTCTTAATCAGACCAGGAAAGCAGAAGAGCTGGCAGGGGGGTTCGGTGGAGGGTGGCGCAAGCTCCTGGAAAAGGGCTTCCTGAGGTGAGTGCTGGGGCCACAGGAATAGCATCATTGATGTGGTGGCCACAGCCCAGGCTGCCTGCTCGGAGGAGGCAGGCCCAGCCTAAAACTCTGAGAGCCCCTGGGTCTAAAGAAAGGGTGGCTTGAGAGGAGGCTCGCAAGGCTGCCCGGGTGCCAGGACAGGGGACCGTCTGGGCGGTGGCTGTGAGGCAGGCTCCTTCGGCTGACAGGAGGTGGCTGCCCAGCCCTCGGGGAAGAGCCTTTCTCCCCGCTGGGCAGGGGCATGGGGCAGGCCTGGAGGCGGCTTCCTGACACCTGCTGCTTCCGGTGGACGCCTCTGTTCTTGCCCTCATGGCTTGCTTATTTGATGGAGAACAGCTGCCCCCGCTAGGGACCCTGGCCCAATGGTTGCTCCTGTCTGTGTTTGCTTTCTGCGTCCTGGAGCTGTTGGTGCTGTTTTCAACATTCTTTTGTGGACCCAACCACCTTTGAGGCCGGCCGACAACACCTCCAAGGAGTCTATTGATGACCAGCTTCAGAGTGAGAGCTGCACGGCTCCCCCATGACAGTGGCCACCCGGGGCCTCGGCCAGATGCTGACCGAGGCCGTGGACGCCTGTCCGGAGCTGGACCGCCACTGACTGGCACCTGGGCGTGACCGGGCCTCCGGTGGGGAGTCGAGAACCTGACAAGGTGGCTGCTGGACTGGGCAGACCCCTGGGAGACCCCAAGGAAACTTCTTTCCTTGCTCCCTGCCAAGAGTGGGTCGGTCCTGGCTCTGCCCAAATCCAACCGCCGCTGTCCCCACCCCCTTGGATTCACCACCGCTCCTGCTGCCATCCTCTGCCCCCTGGGGGTGTCTCCTCAGCCAAGGGTGCTGGGCCCAGGCTCCCCATGGAGCCAGCCGTGAGTGACCCTTCTGGGGTGTGAACACCCACCTGGGAGCCCAGAGATCCTGGGACCGGCTGCAGGAGTTTGTTAAAGCTTATTCAGAATTTCCAGACAGGGACAACAGGACATTTGACAGAGTATGACTGCACGGGGGGTGGGGGGTGACACAGCCACGAACTGTCCCCGTGTGTCTGTCACCTGCAGGTGTCACACCCGGAGTGAGGTCCTGAGCCAGCTGAGTCTCAGTCCCCACGTCTGCGCAGCGGGATTTAGAGTTCGAGCCTCTGCAAGGGGTCGTCGTGAGCCGTGATTTCAAGTCACGGAAGGTGTAGTGGCTGTTACTGTTCCTGGTGACACTGGGGTCATTATTTAGCAGCTCTTCTCTGGGTCGTTGGCTCTGTGTGTTGCAGATGCTGCCATGGACACGCTTTATTTATTTATTTTTAAACGACCTTTCTGTACTGGATGATTTTAGACCTGCAGAAAGCTCGTAAAGACAATACAGAGTTCCCATCGGCCCTTTAATCACTCCTTCGCTGTCCTCTCACAGCACGAAGGCGGCGGCGGCGACACCAGCACACCGACGGGGGTCCCTTACTGTTCACGAAAAGTCTGGCCTGGCTTGGATTTCACCAGAATGTTCATAGACTACCCTTCCCCGTCCCAGGCTCTCATCCAGACCAGGGCACTGTGTTTAGTGTGTTTTATCCTTAACACGACCCGGTGTCTCCAGCAGTGGGGCACGGACCTGGCAGGGCAGGGAGGCCAGCCTCAGGCCACCTGGTTACTCCAGAACGGGGCCCCTTCAGGTGTCCCTCTCTGCCGGTGTCACCACTGGTCTCAGGCTCCTGAGCCCTGACTTGGCAAGAGGCCAGCCCTTCCTGCTCCGCCTCCGGTTTTGATTCACTTCACGTCGCTGGACTCTCTCCTCCCTGGAGCTGTGGCTCTGAGGACTGACACCGGTCCCATCCCTGTGGAGCTCAGCATGGTGGGGAGACTGAGGAAAGAGGCAGGCAGGATACGCTCCTCCGTGGTGCAGCGGGGGAGGGAAGGTGACCGGTGAAGTTGGGGGTCCCTTAGGAGGGTTGGAAGGAAGACCCCAAGCACGAGAAGACCCTGGCGACAAAGTCTTGAGCGGGGAGTAGCAGGTGTAAGGGTCCAAGTCAGGAAAGACCCGGGGTAAGTCCGGGAAGGGACTTCCAGGCTGGAGGGTTATGAGTGCTGGGAGGGGACAAACGCCATCTCTCGGGGCCAGGCTAGTGGCGGAGGTGGGGGCGCGTGTCCCCTTGGACAGGGTGTGACCAGAGCTCAGTACCAGCTTGTCATCTCCACTCTGTGCCCCAAAGCTCTGGAGTTTTTAAACGAGAAGCTGGAGGTTCATCTTTTCTAGAGAAGTGGCATTTCATTCAAAAACAGGAGAACACCAATGACCAAACAAACAGAAGCAACAAAACTGGTGCGGACGCTCCGCCCAGTGGAGGCAAAGCGGGACACAGCTCTGGTCTGGGTTTGGCCAGACGAGCGCCCACTGGTGACCTCCCTGGCAGGGCCTGACGGTGACAGTGGAGAGTCGCATTTTCTTCTAAGTCCTGTACTTATCAGATGTTTCTTAGGACCGTCCCTCAGGCTGCCATGTGGAGAGTGGGTTAAGGGCAAGGGGAGCAGGTGGGAGGTCGCCCCGATGAGATGACAGTGGTGATGGGGAGAGGGATCTGGGAAGAGTTAGCAGCAGGGATGGAGGACAGGTGGGATGCGGGTGTCCAGTCTGGACAGTGGGTGGGCCTCATAGTGAGTCCCATAACCCAAGAGCCTCAGTCTGCTCATCTGTAGAAGGGCTTTGTGACACCTGTGCAGATTCGGGCCTCCGGAACCTGGCAGGTGCTCAATAACACACACGCAGGGATGCCTGGTACCCAGCTCAGTGGGTTAAGCCTCTGCCTTCAGCTCAGGTCATGATCTCAGGGTCCTGGGATCAAGCCCCACATCGGGCTCCCAGCTCAACTGGGAACCTGCTTCTCCCCCACCCTCTCCCTTTCTCCCTGCTCATGTTCTCTCTGTCTCTCTCACTCTTTTTTCTCAAATAAAATCTTTAAATATAAATAAAAGAGTATTTTAAAAAGCATACATAGAAGTATGTGGTGGTCAGACAATTCTGCGAGTGGCCATGGGATGAGAAGCAAGGCTCAGGGCCCTTGATGACAATGAAAGCACCAGCCGGCGGTGGAGCCAGGACCCCCAGAAGAGAGGCCCTGATGGAGGAGGGGCCAGGCTTGCAGCAGCAGAGCCCAGGTCCAGGATGGAGGGATCAGACTCTGGGTCGGGAGCTGGGGCCCCCAGGAAGGTCTAATTCTGGAGGAGGCCGGGACATGGCCCCTCCCTCCTGGCCATCCTGTCTTCCCTCCCAGACCGCCTGTGACTTTGCATTTAGCAGCCGTATCTTGGCAGGACTTCCAGGGGCTCCTCCTCTGCTAGTTTCCATGTTAACGCTTTTCCTCCAGCTAAAAGCAGAATCCTTGGGGATCCTCGAACCTTCTAGGGCTGCTGCCCAGGGTCGGCATCACCTATAGCGAGATGGCACCAGCTCGTCCCTGCTGCTGGGGTCCTTCAGGGCTGGGGTAGCCCCCAGCCCTGTTCCTCTGTCGCCAGAGCCTCAGCAGCCTCCCCCTGCCACCAGCTGCTCTGGTCCCTGGGCTGGCGGAGGTTGGGGGCCAGGGGCCCAGCTGGGTGGGAGCGTTCGGAGGGGAAGGGGCGCGGCGAGGCTGGCCGGTCCAGCCCTTTGGGCTGGATTGGACACACAGGGGCTGCTTACAGAGAAATGGGAGGAGCTCTGCACACAGCTGTCAGAGCCTTCTGGAAGACTTGGGGCCCTGGAGCACACACAACATTGCAGGCAGAATAGCCAGGCGTGGCCTGAGGTGCAGAAAGCCCTTGGCCAGGACGGAGCAGGGAGGCTGGGACCGAGAAGAAGGTCCCGAGGGCCGGCTGTGGCAGGGGCCAGGTCCAAAGCTCAGGAGAGCCCACTGGGATTCCTAGCTCGGCCTTTCACCAGCTGGGTGACCCTGGGCATGTGACCTCCCCTCCCCTCTCCAAGCCTGCTTTGTCCCGCACAAAATAGGCCCCGTCTCAGTGCCTGCCTCCTGGGCTCTAGTGAGCAGTGGGGGAGCCGGGAAGGGCAGCAGCATCTGGGCTTGGCAGTAGCCCCAGGCTGGCGGTTCCCAGCCCTTGGGGCCCAGGGCAAGGGGCGGGAAGCAAGGCCTTCTTCATCCAGCTCCTCGACAGCCCTGTGTCTGATGCGCTTGGAGCCCCTGCCAGCTCCGATGCCCACGGGGCTCAGCAGGACCTGCAGACGAGCGAGTCAGGCCGGGCGGGGATGGCGGCGAGCCCAGCAGCACATGCCCTGCCTCGAGGGGCCAGCTCCCTGCACCCCGCAGGAATGCGGATCCAGCGTGGCCCGATCGCTCCTTGCAGGAGAAATAGGAACTCAGTATTTATTTGAAACTTCCCAGTTCTTCCATGTTGGCAGCTTACTCGTGTTTAAATTTGCATGAGCCAAACCAGTCAGGTCTGCGGGCCAGATGCTAACCAAAGGCCGCCAGTTCGCGATCTCTGAGTCGGTTGAAAGGTTGGCGGGGGGGGCGGTCTGGGGCTGCCCATGTCCCTGTGGTTGGAAAGCAGGTGATGAAGGGACATCCTGAGCCCTGCACTGAGAGTGCACACCCAGCCCCACTCAGCCCCGAGGCTTCCTGCGTCCGGGCTAGGGCTGGGGCTGGGCGGCCCTGGGTTCCAGTTCAGCTCTGCCAGTTCCCACCTGGCTGAGCTCGGGCAAGTATGTCTCTCACTCTCAGTTTCCTCTTCTGCAAAATGGGATTAAGGATACTTGCCTCTCTTCGCAGCTGTGAGAGCAGACGGGCTGTGATCCTTCAGGGCCCACCCTGGGCTGGGTACCGAGAATGTGCTCGGTACCCAGTCGCCGCCGTTGTGGAGAGGCTGGGGTCCAGTCTGTGTGGATAGAGCTGTTTCTTCCATCTGTTGCTTTTCTCCCCTACCCCCAGCTGTGTTTTTTAAATTTGAGAATTAGGGACAGGTTGCTGTGATAATAATGGAGAGTTCCTGTACCCCTCACCTGGTTTCCCTCGTTGTTACGACGGTATTTACTACGGTGCCCCGTCCCAGCATGGGGACCATCCCCGATGGATTGCTAATGACTAAACTCCACAGTTTATTCGGATTCTACTAGTTTTTCCCTGATGTCCTCCTCTGTTCCAAGATAATATCCAAGCTACCAACTGTGTTCTATTTAGCTCATGCCTCCTTAGCCACCTCTGGTCTAGGATAGCCTCTCAGACTTCCCTGGATTTTGATGACCTTTACAGCTTTGAGGAATATTGGTTAGGTATTTCATACAGTACCCCTCGATTAGGGCTGACCTGTTTTCTCGTGGTTGGATCGGGGCTACGGGTTTTGGGAGGAAGACCACAGAGGTGAAGTGCCTCTGTGGCACAGGCTGCCAACAAGATTGTCACTGATGCTGTTGACCTTGACCACTTGGCTCAGGCAGTGTTCACCAGGTCCCTCCTGAGCAGTTCCTTTCCTTTTCATAGTCTGCTCTTTGGAAGCCATGCCAAGTGTAGCCTCATCAAGGGGAGGGACAGCTAAGCTCCGGTGAGGTTCAAAGGGCAGAGAAAACCCTACCTTGAAGAGGGCTGGGAGGGTCACAGATGCTGCGTGGAACGTGGGGCACAGCAGGTGTAGTGACTGTAGTTGGGGGAGCCTCTCCCGAGCCCCGGAGAGCTGGGAGTGCCTGGTGACCTAAGGGAGGACTGTGGGCTTCTTGGCCCCTGAGCTCCCCTGCACAAGCTCAACCTGGGGCCTCTGTCCGCCAGGGGCTGACCAGGCCCTGGGGCTAACCCTGTGGACCCCAGAAGCCAGGCCACGAGTGGTGCTTACCCGTGGCCTGCTGCTTCTGGCAGGGAGGATGCTGGGTGAGGAAGGACAGGCTAGAGCCAGAATGATGGCCAAGGGCAGCCAACCAAACAGCACCCGGGCCCGGGACAGTCAGTGCGGTGAGCCTGGCCCGGAATCCTCCGGCGCGGGTCAGGTGACCTGTCACCCAGTGCCCATGGTATGGGGGACCTGGGGAGGGAGTTTTGTCCTGACCTCTTTAGGAAGACAGATTTCATTCGGGAGCAGACCGTGGCCGGGGGCCCCCATCTGGCCTGCCACTGTTCAGGAAAGTCTTCCTGGTGCCCGGCTGAGCTGCTGGTTTGCATATTTCTCTGTGGCTGCTGTGGGGCTTCAAGGGCAGAGTTGAGTTGTTGCGACAGAGACCTGTGGCTGGCAAAGCCTAACGTGTTTACCGTCTGGCCCTTCACAGAGCAAGTTTGCAGACCCTGGCCCGAGCAGAAAGCAGACCAGGATTTGTGATGTGCAATTAGGGCTTCCCAAAACAGAGGCACGAGGCGGACCGGGACTTCCAAGGAGGGGGTGGGGATTTCTGGAAACAAGTGGGCAGGTGGCAAGGTCAAGCCAGGACCCTGAGGTGGGTGAGCTTCGCTTTAGGAGACAGTGATCTGCCCAAGACAAGCTGGCAGTCTGGTGTTCATGAGAAACCTCCTGATTGGTTACATGTTTGCAGTTATTCACTTTTTAGACATCATGAAGCTGACCAAGCACATCTGTCATGAAGCTGACCAAGCACATCTGTCGGGCGTGTGGGCTACAGGTTTGAGAACTCGGGTGTCCAGGGTGGGAGAGAGGATGTGTGGATGTGGATAGAAGAGGGAGAGAAGGCCAGGCCCAGCGCAGTAAGCCCCAGGCAAGCTCTGGGCTGGGCGCAGAGGGGACAGTGAAGGGAGACTCCAAAAGGAGGCGCAGCAGAGTCCGAGACCTGCAGGGTCAGATGGCTCCATCTCCCAACCAGTCCCAGGCCGGTGGAACATTCCTGCCTGTAGGCTGGGAGCTGGGGAGCCCGCAGTACACTTCTCCTTGCTTACCTGGCAGCCCGCCCTCCCCACCCCCAGGAATCTGTAGAAGGGGAGGTGGGAAGTAGAGATCTCTGAAGTGCCCTTTGAGAGTCCCAAGGGCTTGGATTTGCTGCTCTGTTTCCCAAGACTTGGGCCCTGTGTGGGGATGGGCAGAGGCTGGGCTTCGAGCTGGACAGGCCTGGTGGACCCCACGCCTTGGTCCCCTGGCTCCTGCCACTTCTGAGACACAGGGAAGACCCCTGTTTGCAGGCTGCCAGGAGAATCCAGGAGAAAACGGGCGTGGAGGACATGGAGGTTTCCATGGCACCCTGATGTGCCTGTGATTGGGGCCTGGCCTCCAGGATGTGGTCTGTTCCTCCTGACAGCAGCTGGGGCATCTGGCTACTTTCAGTCTTGCACACCAGCCCTTACCTGCGGGTTCAAGCTGCTGGTTGGCAAATACTCATTGGCTTCGCTGTGGGTTTATTGTTTTAGGATGCCCGGTGGCAAGTGACAGCGACACAGGTCAATGTGACCGAAGCAAACAAGAGAAGTCCATGGCTCATGGACAGGAGACAGCCCAGGGTATCTCCCACCTCAGGCAATAATGGATTCAGCTGCTCAGATGATACCATTAGGACTTTATCTCACTCTGTCCCCAGCTCTGTATCCCTGTGTTAGCTTCAATCCTATGCAGGCCCTGCATTGTGGTGGCAGAGGTGGCCTTCAGGTTTATGACCCATCCCCGTATCCCCAGCCCAGAACCTGGGGTGGCATCCTCGTCTCAGTAGTAAGAGCCCCAAGACTGATTCCCATTGGCCAAGCTCGGGTCACAGGCTCAGCCCCAGACCAGTCACAGCTTGGGTGGGTCAGGCCTTCCCCGCCCCCGCCATCCCCCACCCCCAGGGTCCCCACTTGAGCCATAGGGGGTGGGGAGGGCGCGGGGTCCAGCACAGGCCCAGGTGATCTTGCAAGAAGTCCAGGAGGTTGCCCAGGGGGCAGTGCAGGCTGGACGGGCCCCGCACCCACTCTCTAAGCACAGCATCTGTACCCTGGAGGCCCCGTCTGGAGCCCCCTGGCTCATCAGAGGTCGCCCCTTCCTGGCTGACTTCAGGCTTAGTTCTCCAGCCAGCCATGAGTCACAGCCCACATTTCCCCACATGCTCTAAAATGTTGGCAGGGGATTGGTCCAGGGCTGCTAGGAGACTCTTGGGATGACTTCTCTTTAGTTCTAATTATATTGATTTTCTCCCTTTTTTGGAAGTCTCTCTCCTTGAGGGAGGAGGCAGAAGCCCCTCCCCTGGGAGGGGTGTCTTACCCATTCCGAAGCACCCCCTTTTGAATGGTGGCACTATTTCAAAAAGAACAGGGGGTCAAGATGAGGCCACACTGGCCCCTCATGGGCCCCCTTCCCTTGCCTGGGACCCGAGGGTCAGGAGAAGGGTCCTAGCTTTTCAGGCTCACAAAATGTTCTTTGACCTCCGTGTGTCAGGACCAGGAAGCTGGTCTTTGCACTGTCATTATTTACTTGAAAGTTGCATTTTCTAGATTACTACAAGGACCAGTTTTCAGGAGAAATGGGGTGAAGAGATCCTAAGCCCATGGGCTACCCACAGATTACCTCCCCGAGGCTGGGAGATCGCCACTGTGACTCACTTCTCAGTCTTGCCCTGGTCATGGAGCTACTGGAGGCCTTGCATCCCACCCATGGCGGCGGGGGGCAGCCCACGAAGGTGCTAGAAAGAGGGGGCAAGAGGAAGGCCTGGGCCTTAAGTGCCCCCAAGTAGGCTGAACCAAGAATGGCTGACACAGGGTTGACAGATGGAATGTTCTGTTGCCCCTCGCGAGGCTGGCCCCTGGCCAAGGAGATTGGCTCATCCTGGTTTTCCAGCTGTGGGATGGTGACACAGGGAGGCAGGTGGTCAGACACCTGAGCACCCTCTGTCTTACTTGAAGTATTTTGATGGTTTCCTTCTGTGCGGGGAAGTTCAGGGCTTTGAGCTCAGACGTGAGAATCTGTCCACTCTTGCCCTAAACTTGGCTGCTCCCCTTTTAAGCGACCTTGGCCACAGCCTCCTCCCTGCTCCCCCGTCTCCCCGCAGTTCTCTTTCTAAAAACACCTAATTCCACACCCGTACTCCCTATTAGTGTCTTCAGTGGCTTCCTGGTCCCTCGGGATGAAGTTCTTAGCACGGCCTCCGAGAGCCCGTGTGATCTGTCCGCACAGTGACCTGGCCCACTCCAGACTGAGCCGCTGGAGTCCCCAAGTGCTCCTCCCTCCCCGCCACGCACTGTGGCACGCCATTCCCTCAGTCTGGAAGCCCCCCGCCTGCTCAAGCCCCCGGAAACCTCCCTGCCCCCTCCCCCGGGGGAGTAGGGCCTCCTCCAGTTCCCACAGGCCCCTGAGCCTCCCTGCCATTAGCCCTCACGTGGCCGTGTTGTTCTGTTGGTCCCTTTGTCTCCCCCGCCAGCGAGCCCGGGATGGCTGGGGCTGCCGTCTTGTGCACTGATGGGCCCTGGCTGCTGCGGGCACTCAGGACCTGGGGGTGGAGTGGGCGGACGCTTGGAGGTCACGGGTCAGGCACGCCCCCTGAGCCTTGGTTTCCCCACCGCCACGATGGGGATGGTGGTCAGGGCATCGCTGGGGGCACAGGTGTGCGGGGAGGCCCAGTATGCTCGCGGCACGGTGCTCGGCACGTGGAGGTGTTGGGCTTTGGGGGAGCTGTTGCTGGCCATGGGCCAATCGCCCCCTACCCCAGCCCGGGCACCTGCACCTGCAGGTGGTCTCAGCTGGAGGGGGCTCAGCTAGAGGGGGCAGGAGGCTGGACAGTCGAGGGAGAGGAGTGGGGAGCGGGGGGAAACGGGGAGGGCAGTGAAAGGGATGCCCAGTGGAGACGTGCGGAAGAACGTCGTCATACCTGCCCATCTCCCCGCAGGGCCCAGTCTCCCTCCTCCAAGGGGCCGCCACTGTCATGAGGATCAGCTCTGGCTCTGCATGAGAACCATCTGGGGACGTTGAAGTACCCCATGGCAGGCCATACCCCCGAACAGTGTTCTCAGAGGCACAGTGGGGCCCCGAGGCATTTCCTTGCTCTTCCGGGGGGGCCACAGCACAGCCACAATCGAGAGTCCCCGGTTGACGTGGTTGTCTGTGAAGCCCTTTTTTTCCCCCAGAAAGGGTCTCAGCAGCCCGAG
>RCUC01113614.1:0-33400 GCA_003697995.1 Taxidea taxus jeffersonii | reverse complement strand
CTGCCGCTGTCTCCTAAGTAGTGGCGTCTCCGAGCCCCCACCCTGAGCTCTCATCCAGGTGTGTGTAATCTTTCTCCGTGGTGCCATAACCTCTCTGTAGTTATGAATGGGAGCATTAGAAGGGGCTCTGCTGGGGCCCCAGAGCTGTGCTGGGGTCTCAGCTGGAAGCTCCCTGAGGATCATTGTAAGGACCGCTAAACTTCACTGCCCTTTCCAGGAACCTGCTTCCATGAAGCAGGTGGTCAACTAGGGTACTGCCCCCTCCCCGGTTCCCCACTATATAGGTAGGCTTCACATGTGTTCGTCTCAGATTTTATCTTGTTAGATTTGATTCATCTTACGACCTATGAGGAACGTTTAATATCCAGCTTTTGTCATCTCTCAAGGTGACGAGCCCTCCCTCATGTGTGTCCCCTTTAGATTGGAGTTGTTGGCCCAGATGTATGGAACAGGGCCGAGTCCACGTGTCTGCAGGCTGGTGGCTCATTCGTCTCGGTATAAATCTGCCTCTGTGCACTTGTTCGTGTTCATGAGAATAGCCCTGAACTCTTAAAGCCCGGCTCAAGGGAAGTGATGCTCATCTAACTATCTGTCTTATAAATTGAACAAAAAAGGGAATTGGTTAACCTGACTTACAATGGTTTATGGTGAACCTCTGGCTTGTAGTGAACTGGTTTATAGGGAACTTCTGACAGTTTTTGGCGATCGTCACTCTTTCTTGAATATTATATTAATTTTAATTTATTTAATTTTAATTTATTTAATACTCCAGGCTAGGGGCGCCTAGGTGGCTCAGTCAGTTAAGCATCTGCCTTCAACTCAGGTTATGATCCCAGGGTCCAGGGATCAAGCCCTGTGTTGGGCTCCTTGCTCAGCAGGGAGTCTGCTTCTTCTTCTCCTTCTGCTCCCCCCCGACCCCCGCCGCTCATGCTCTTGCTCTCTCTTTCCCAAATAAATGAACAAAATCTTTTTTTTTAATATTTTATTTATTTATTTGACAGAGAGAGATCACAAGTAGGCAGAGAGGCAGGCAGAGAGAGAGGAAGGGAAACAGGCTCCCCGATGAGCAGAGAGCCCGACGTGGGGCTCGATCCCAAAACTTTGGGATCATGACCTGAGCCGAAGGCAGAGGCTTTAACCCACTGAGCCACCCAGGCACCCCGAACAAAATCTTTTTAAAAAGAATACTCCAGGCTAGAATTTTGCTGGACATGAATGCCAAGCCTCTTGGCATATACTTCTAGAATCTTCCTTTTGTGAATTATTTAGTTCCATAGCTTTGAACACCATTCCTTTCTTTGAGGTTTCTGAAGGACTCCTGACAGTGATTCATCTGTGACACATGTCCATACTTTGTCTGTGGATGTGATTCATCTGAGCCTAGGAACCTGACTTAAAGCAGCTGTGGCTCTCCCAGCTCTACACCTGTCTTCCGGTCCAGTCGCTTCTTACTGGAGTTGCCTCTTCCAGCATGAAGAACGTTCCCTCAGCACAGAGGAGGAGCTCTGCTCCGCTCTCTGTAACATGACACTGGCTTCCCCACACAGGCCTGTACTTTGCTTCTCTTGTCCCTGATCATAGCTTTGCAAACAAATCAACAGAGACCTACCCCTGATGGTTATTCACGTTTCTCACGTGTTTTAAGGCATCCCAGACATTAGCCTTTTGGACTTCCTTCTGACTGATAAATGCTACTGTCCTTTGTTCAGCCTCAACTCTGTTCCATCTTCCTGCGGCCCAGACAGGAAAATAGAGCATTCCGTGCTAGGAGTCCTTTGCAGCCCCTTAGAGGACTTTCCAGGGCCTTCCTGGCTGTCGTCCTCCCCACCCTTTTTGGACCACAGGAGTTTTTCTCCAAGCTCAGATAACCTCTGCCTCCACTTGCCTTTCCAAGACTTCTCACCATCGTGTTCTCTCTAATTTTAAGTTGTGACTGGTCCTCTGAGCTGCCTGGTGTAACCATGCAGAGCTGAGTTGGTGACTCAGGTCCGGATGAGCCATGTTGACCACCCAGAATTTTTATTCCCACCCTGACTCCCCAGGAGACCAGCTCTTGAGAACTCTCACCCAGGGCAGGGCAGGGCTGGGTCCACAGATACCTCTGCCAGAGTTGAATTCTCAAGGAGCGTCTGAGCCTCTCCCTGAGCTGAGGCAAAAGACCAAGGCCTCCCAGCCCCTGGGTCAGAGAGCCAAAGGAAGGGAATAGGCCAGGGATGGGCCAGCAGAGCAGACGGGCTGGCTGAGATGGAAGCAGGACATCTGGGGGAGGCTGGAAACTTTGCTTTCGATAACTCTGAGGACTCTAATCCAGGAGGCCCAGCCACAGGGTATTCTACCCTTTTATAAGAGGAACTCAGTACTGGGAGAGTGCCCTCTGAGTCGCCATCCTATTTTGGGATGAGTAAGTCAAGGAGCCGCTCTGTCCTGGCTCCTGGAAGTGCCTCACATTCCCTCATTTTAGACTTGCCATTCCTGTAAGGAAAAGCCTCTTAACTCCTTTACAGATTCTGGATCTTAAGACTCAGGCTGGCTGGAATTTTATCTCTTTACTGTCTATGGACAAAGATTTACTGAGAAAAATCGCAGTAAGTTATGTTGGTTCAGGGAAAGCTTTTTGGAGGACCCACTTTAGGAACGTGCATTTGCATACAAACAATGAGAGTGCTAATTAAAATGATTCTCACATAGTCATTTTAGCAGTGCAGGGACGGCTGCTTGGCAACACTTGGATAGTGGAAATGAGTGTACTTGGAAATAATAAAGTATTGCTCCTTTCATCCATCTAACCAACTAAGACATATTGAGTGTCTTCTGTTTGCAAGGAACTGGGCTAGAACCGAGGAGACTGGGCATCAAAGGTCAAGAGTACAGAACCCAGTGTTTGCCCTCTATGGTGACCGACCGAGGGGTTTCCTGGACATGACACTACCGGGAAAGTCCAGGGAGAACCCCGGGGTGATTGGTGATCCTACCTCAGGAATTGAAAGAGTAGTAGGAATTAAACTACCTAAAATGTTCTCCCTGTTAATGGAGACCACACCTATTCACATTGTTTTAGAAATTTTCTGTATTCTGCCCTTGGGTTTTTCCTCCTCCAAATGGAGTAGTCAGATTCCCTTTTGCAACCATATGCTAACATTTAAAATCTTTCTGTCCTCCTCATCCTCATTGGCATCAGCTCTCACTGTGTACCTGCTGTGTGTAGGGCTCTGGTCTCTGCCCTGATTGAGCTTGGAGGGGCTATGAAAGCCTTTCCAGCTCCTGATGGGGCACCATCGCCAGCTCCTTGCCTTTTTAAAAAAAGTGTGCTAGGGCATAGGAGGGCAGAATAAATATTTGTGGATCAAAGCTTATCAACTTGGCGGTTAAGTGTGCCCCATCCGGAGTCACATGGACTCAGTTTCACATTCTCTCTACGGTGGGCTCGCTTCATGATCTTGGCTTGCTTGTAACTTCATCTCTGAGCCTCGTGGTCTTCATTTGCGGAATCGGGATCAACACAAGTACCTGTATTAGAGGATTGTTATGAGGAAGACTTGGACACAACTCCCCGAGTCTTCCAAGGTGATGAGGGTGAGTTAGTATGACAGCATTCCAGGCAGCTCCTGCCTGTGGTTTTGGCAAAGTAAAGCCATTGTTTGGGTCTCAGCTCTCAGTTAAAATTCCGATGTAATCTCAGGCCCATGTTTAACCCTGCCCGCCCTCATTTCCCCTTTTCTGATCTATATTCAGGTATATCTAAATGCCATATATGCATGCTTATTTTTTTAAAAAAAAGTACGGCCCCTACAGCACCTTGTGCCTGGCCTGTTGTGTTCCATAAATATTTGCTAAATTTTAAAAACTACAAAACTTATTTTATTTTGGTTATTCTAGAATTCTGTGAGATTAGGTAGGGCAGATCTTCCTCCCTTGTCACCTGGCTCTTGTTATATCTGAGGGGCATGGATGAGAAGCTGATGGGTTAAAATGGTTTGCTGAAGGGAACCTGGCTGGTAAATGTGGAAAGCGGGCCTAGAACCCATGGTATTTGCAATGAAAGATATGGGCGTGCCTCTACGCATTTGTCAAGGGCGAATGGGGGGCACAGACATATTAAGCATTTGCTATAGTAAATCTGGTGACAAGTGAAATGTGTATTTACTTCCTCTGTACCTACTGCCCTCACCCAAATGGGCTGTGATCCCCTGGCGTGCTGTTAACCGATGTCCTCTGTGAATTCCGGCATTGACCTTGTACCCTGCAGCTGGATCTCTGAAGCTTATTAAGGTTGCCAGTTTAAACCTCATCCAGATCCTGACTGCCTCCTATCTGGCCGGACTCCGTTTGGAGACCAAAAGTTTCTACTGTGTTTATGTACCTTGTATCCGAGCCCCTTTGAGGAGCTGTTTCGTTTGGGGGGAAGCCCAGGTTAAAGAGGAACACACCCCCTCCCCCTGCCTTTATATTTGGTATTGAAACACTTCATTTCTTGTAAGAAACTTAGCTATGGAAGGGGTGTATCAGGGAATGTGAATATAGGTTTAAACCACTTGTATTTGTCAGTCTCTCGTTGCTTAAACATCTAACCTTAGATTAAAATATGTTCGTGTTGGTTCATTCACACGGATGCTTTTAAAAAACGCTGCAGTGTCAGGGGTTAAAATATAAAATTCTATATGCGCAATGAAAGGTGGTTTAGTACTTAAGTCCTATTTTTGAGCTCTGGAATTCAATTCCTTCCTGTTACCAGCTGAACCTGGGACTGATGTATTAGATGAAAATATAGTCCTATCTTCAAACGTGGACAACAGGACATTCTGTCCTCCAAATTTCAGTGTTTGAATCGGGTGTTGCAGGAAACTTGGCACCCTGTCTTTCTTTTCAAAATAATAAACAGAGATGATGTCGCCTCAGGTTTCATCTGATGGGGCTTAGATGCTATTGCCTCATAAAGGCTGATTCATAGACAAATGGGAACTAATTATAGTAACTTAAAAATAATGTCCCCGTTTAAATTTGGCAAGGCAAGATGCCTTGCATGTTTTGTAGGACATGAGAGACTCCGTTTCTTCAGTGGCACGGAGGTGACATGCCCATTGCTATTTTAGCCACACAGTGGCTGTGCTGGGTCACTACCTGCCCTCTTCATTTGATTCTGTTGGGGATTTCTCATGCTTTCTCATGCACACTGTGAGCACAAACACTGAAACAACTCTTACTACTGTTTGCACAGGGAATTCTTTCTTGCTAGTTATCCATTGCATTTTTTTTTAAAGATTTTATTTATTTATTTGACAGAGAGAGAGGGAGAGAGAGCAAGCAAGCACAGGCAGAGGCAGAGGGAGAAGCAGGCTCCCTGCCGAGCAAGGAGCCCGATGTGGGACTCGATCCCAGGACGCTGGGATCATGACCTGAGCTGAAGGCAGCCGCTTAACCAACTGAGCCACCCAGGAGTCCCGTGGATGGGATTTTTATTTAATTTTTTTAGTTTAAGTATTTTAGAATCACTGCTATGAAAAATTATTTGGTGAAATGGATAGAGAATCATCACAGGGTGTTCTGGTCACTTCTCACCCTCCCTACTCAGAATTAAGTTGGAAGACATTCCACTATAATTTTCTTCAAGTAATTTTTGTCTTTGAATTTGCTTTTTTTTTTTTTTTAAGATTTTGTTTGTTTATTTATTTATTTATTTGACAGGCAGAGATCACAAGTAGGCAGAGAGGCAGGCGGGGGGGGGGTATGGGGGGGGGAAGCAGACTCCCCTCTGAGCAGAGAGCCTGATGCGGGGCTCAATCCCAGGACCCTGGGATCATGACCCGAGCCAAAGGCAGAGGCTTTAACCCACTGAGCCACCCAGGTGCCCCTGAATTTGCTTTAAATAAGTAGGTGATACGTGACCATGTTCAGAATTCAAAAATTAGAAGAATCTTTGTGATGGAAAGTAAATGTTTCATCTCTCTCTTTCTCTGTGAATTCCTGTCCCCAGCCCTCTCTTCGGAAGCAGTGCTGGGCACCAGTTTCTTGTAAACTGTGCTGAAGATTTTCTCAGCATCTGTAAATCTGTATGTCTATTTTCTTCACACAAATGACTTCATGCTATCCGTGGTGCTTTGAACCTGGCTTTTCTATTTAACCATAATCTTAGAAATGATTCCATCTCACATTTTGAGCTACCTCATGGTCTTTAAGAGTTTTGTTGAGTAGATGCGTCAGAGCATAGAAAAAATAGTCTATGAGTTGTATTTAGGCTCTTTTCCCCTTCTGCTGCTGAAATCATGGCATACTGATAATCCCATACATCTGCTATGGATGGGGCGCTCCCTCTCGGTGGTTATCAGTGTGGGCTCTAGAGCCCAAGGGCCTGGGTTGAAGTCTTAGTTTCTTCATTTACTACTGAACTCTGGGATCTTGGCCAGTTACTTATTCTTACTGGGACTCAGTTTCATCATTTCTAAGATAGTCTTTTTTTTTTTTTTTAAGATTTTATTTATTTATCTGACAGACAGAGATCACAGGTAGGCAGAGAGGCAGAGAGAGAGAGGAGGAAGCAGGCTGTCTGCAGAGCAGAGAGCCCGATGCGGGGCTCGATCCCACGACCCTGGGATTATGACCCGAGCTGAAGGCAGCGGCTTTAATCCACTGAGCCACCCAGGCGCCCCTCTAAGATAGTCTTTATCTTAGAGGCAGGATGTGATGATTAAAAGCCTTGGTCTGTAGAAAGCTTATATACAATGCGCCAGGCACGTTGACAGGTCTATACCTGTTTACCAGTTGTATCATTTTGTGTGGTGTGGAAACGTCTGAACTTATCTCTGTATGTTTCTGAACCACTACTAGTAACATACAGTTTTTGAGTGTGTGGGTTCTAGCTCCTAAATTTACTGAAATGCCATGTTCCTTCCCCCCTCCCCCTTTCCTTGTTGTTTCTGTGTACATCCTGGAGGAGGAAAGGGAAGATTGGATTTCTGGCCACTCCACTCATGTGTCCAGAACCCTTCCAAGGCATCAAATACATTGCCTATGGTGATAATTTTTAACAAATGGCTCAAAAACTTTCCCCATCCATAACTAGCTTAGAACTTTATGATACTTAAATATGTTACATTTAGGCAAATATATTGTGTGCGTGTGCATATGACTTAAATTTATTTAATGATTTCACCATATTTGAAGTTATAAATCTTTGGAAAAGACCGAAGAGTGTATTTACCCTGATTTAGTTAACTTCAGTGGAAGGTACAGGGACTTATGTTACCCGTGAACCTCCCATCATCGGAGACCACCACTTCCGGATTCAGACAAACCAAAGCTAAAGTCCCGGTGCTGGCATTTGCAATGTGTTTGACCACACACTTGCAGGGTGTTGTAAATGAAGATATCCACCCACCTCCTTGGACTTCAAGGCTGATGAGAGAGCAGATAAAGGACCCAGCAGTGTATGGCACACAGCAGGTGCTCGTGGACATCCGTTCCCTTACCCTTCCTGTCCTGCATCGCACTTCCTCCTGCCATCAGCACGGCCCTTGGATGTGACCTCTCCCACCCAGATCCCAGTGTTCTTCCTCCCCACTCTCCTCCTGACTTGCCCTACGGCTAACCCATGTGCTTTTTCTGCTTCCGCTGGGAGGGCAGATGATGTCTGAGTGGTTGTCACTTGCATCTTCCCCGTTGTTAACCAGTTTTCAGTGAAGCCGGCGAGTGAGTGAGTGAGAGTCAGGCTTGCCATTTCCCTACCCTAGTGAGGTCATTGTTGTTTCTTTGAAAGCAGTAGCAAGTGACAGTCTTGCAAGATTGCAGTTAGGGGCCACGGAGCGTTACACGAGCTCCTGAGGTGATCATAGAGAATGGTGTTTCCATTCTTGGCTATTCCTTTGGAGAAAATTTTGCTATAGCTAACTTCACAGTAATTATTTTCCCAGATAATTCTTTTTGTGGGGGGAGGTGGAAATTCTTTTTTGCGGGAGAGGTCTTGAAAATGTTGCACTTCATTGAAGCTCCAGTAGAAGGCACTTGCAGGAGGCCTGCTCTGACCGTTTTACCCCCACTTCCCAAGAGAAGCATGAGCCAGCTGGCTTCCAGACTCAGTGACCACCTTTGCTCAGTCCTTGGTTTAATGTCTTGGTGGTCGACCTCTGGGGACCCAAGGAGGGGAAGTGAAGCTACAGCTGGAAAGGGAGCAGGAAGACCTTTGCTAGATCCTCCAAATCACTCCTTTGGAGAGGAGCTACTCTATTTTGCATGAAGTGTTTTGCAGTGAATTTTTGAAACAGCAGTCACACCCATATTCAAATGTAAGAACCAGGGTGCTTCCAAAGACATGCATAGCCAGGTCTCTTCCCTTCCACAAACAAATATTTGGATACTATGAACCATTGTTGCCACTTGGAATACTCTTCCCAGTTATCCTCCACCACCCCCCCCACCTCAGGTGAATTCCCACTGTCCGGTTTTTGTAGTTTTTTGACTCTGGACTGTTTGGCTATTAGGTAAACCCTTGTGTGTTGAACTGTTAGTTATTAACCCTGTTGTCATATAGATTCATGTAGGCGTTTTCCTGTGTCAGTGCCTTGGCTTCCCCACCAGGTCTTCACTCCTTAGGCAGGGGCACTGGGCTCCCGTGCCACTGTAGATGGGTGTAGGGCAGAAAGCGAGCTTCCTTCCCTCAGCAGCAGCAGCAGCAGCATCACCGCAGCCCCCTAAGACTGTTGGAAATGCACAGCTGACCTGCTGAATGAGACTGTCTGGGGGCGGGGCTCAGCAGTCCGCAGTTTCACCAGCCCTCCTGGCCATCAGCTGTATGATGGAGTTAGAGACCCTCTGCTATGGTGAGAAGCACCAGGGTCTGGGGGTTGGGGACTGGCATGGTCTAGGACTGATGCCACTTCTGCTGTTTGCTGATTGACCTTAGGGAAGGGAGTTTTTCTGTCTCTTCTCTCCCATTCGAGGGTTAGTTTGTAGAAGATTGTTCTGCAGGATGTTAATGGGTGCCCTAGAGGGTCAGGTGGGGAAACCATTATGTGGGCAAATAAATGAACAGAATGCAGCTTCCTTAGTGAATTTCAACAGGATTCCTTATGGCCAGACTTCTCAGATACCTAAATATGTCACTGAAGGTCATGGAGAGTCACCGTGGAAAGAGGTGGCAAATTTGTTAGCTTCCAGAATGTCTTTGCTGTTGCCTGTTGGCTTTTCTGGCAACAATATTTTGTGGAACACATTTTGGGAGATGCTGGCCCAGGTGATGTGTGAGGGTCCTATTAGCCTTGCAATTTTTTTTCTTTAAGAGTTTATTTATTTATCAGAGAGAGAGAAAGACAGCAAGAGAGCTCAAGCAGGGGGAGCAGCAGAGAGAGAGGGAGAAGGAGGCCCCCAGCTGAGCAGAGAACCCAACACGGGGCTCGATCCCAGGACCCTGGGTTCATGACCTGAGCTGAAGGCAGACACTTCATGGACTGAACCACCCGGGTGCCCCAGCCTTGCAATTTCAAAGCCCTGTAAACGAGTCCAAAACTCCAAAACTTCAAACGTAGGGTGAATCAGACATGATGCCAGGATTTATAATTTGGGTAAATCAGACTTACACAACAACTTGAGCATTGGAACAAAATGGAAGTAACTAAACACTGAAGAATAAAAGGTTACATATTTTTAAAGCAGCAAGTTTTTCTTAGGTAGAAAACCACGTACTACTAGGGGAAAAGCAGGGAAGGCAAGTTAAGGCAAATGTCACTTCCTAAGCGTATTGGGAGTCCTGGCAGGAATCCTATGGCACATTCAAATCAGGTAATTTTAGGAGATTTAAATAAAGGAACTATTTATAAAAGGTGTAGGCAGAGTTTGGGAAAAGCAACAATGGTTGACGCAGGACTTACTCCTCTGTATATGCAAGGTTTTTCATGTATCCGGTTCAGTCCTCATAATCACCCCAAAGATAGATTTTATTATTTCATGCTTTGCAGAAGAGGAAAGTGAAGTTCAAGGAGGCAAAGGAAGTTACCCTTCGATGCTAGCTGGGGAACGGAGGCACAGTCACGGCTCTGTCAGACTCGCAACCCGGCGCTGTCCCCACATGTTTCTTTAGAGGAACATCCTCTCTCCCCTCTGTCTTTCTCCGTGTGATGAGGCTGAAAACACTGCTCTCCAGAAGCTCATGCTCTGAGCCAGATGTGTTACTCTGAGCAATCTGTAGACAGGAGAAGATAGTGCAGTAGGCAAATACTTAAATTAACAGAAGTGTGCAGCTTACATATATGGGGGAGAGAGAAAGGCGGGCAACAGGCAGTTCCCATGCCCAGGTGGGTTGAGGCTGTGGAAATCTGTCATCCATCCTTTTTTGGGGATTGGTTCCATTCTAGAAAATATTTTTGGATGCTATGGGAGCCATTGGAAGGGCGTGAATGAGGCCGCTTAGCTCGTTGGGGCTGGGACGAGGTAGAGGGAAACTTTGGAGACATATGGTACAGCTTGGGAAGTCTTGCTGTGGGAGTAGCATGCAAAAATGCTCTGTTCCTAGGTGCTTCCACCAAATGGAGTTGGTGCTGGTGGTGGGAGGTGGGCAAGCAAGTGGGAGAAGGAAGAGGTCGTGGTGGGACCCTCAGGTGCTTCTGACTCCAGTTTTTGTGCTGGGGCCGCACTGGTCCAGTGAAGTCTCCTTAGCCTAAGACCTTTATTAGAGGATGGTCAAGGTTGAGTTTTCTAAGATCTCCTCAATTTTTACCTCTGTCAGGAAGTTTTGGACATGAATGCTTCATTCCTTTTATACCCTGAGAAAACTGAAAAGTCCTGTTTCTGAGGAGGCTACTTTCCCCATGTGATGTTGAGTTTGGGTTGGCTCTTATTTTTCCATTAGAATATATCTTATGGTCAAGTCCTCTTTATTCCAGAAACAAAAACGCCTCTCAAATACTGTGCACAAGGCCTGCCTTTGAAAACATCTGGTAAGAATAACAAGTCTCTTGGAAAACTGTGATTCTCAGATGCGACCCCTGCCTCTCTATTAGCAGGGGGTCACTGGAGTAAACCTTTATTTCCTGTTGCTTCCACACAGCAGTCCTTCACGGAAATATTTTGCGTGTTTCCTTAGGCAGCAGGGAACCTTGAAGGGCAAACAATGAGGGGGCTCCATTTAGGAACAGAGATGCGGTCTTTGCCTGGTCGCACCTCAGAGGGGCTGGGAGAGCCCGCCTGGGCCCTGGAGCTTTGAAGCTATGCCAAGCCTCTGCCCCAGACCGCTGAACACTTCAGCTCTCCCCCAGGCACCAGCAAGGCCTGACCTGCCACACCTCCAGCTCTTTTTACAAGAGAGGTGTTTTAAAATAATCTTAAATGTCAGACGTATTTTTTTTCCCACAACATTCCTCAGACATCTCATCAATTATTTTGCAGTGCGACTTTAATAGGGACGCTTGGAGGATGAAGAGTTCTCCTCAATGGAGTTTTTGGTAACTTGGATGACTGTTAACCCTCATAATGTTGTATGTTAATTGTGAGGTTCCAAGGTTTGACTCTTTTTGGCTCTCAGGGCATTTGGTGTGGTTCAACCTGATAACAATGGTAAAGAAAGTTGAGGAGTTTGAGCGTGGTGTTTTCTGGCTTCAGAATAATATGAGAAAAAAAAGTTTTTTTTTTTTTAATTTTTATATAAATATATAATGTAACCCCACCCCCCTCTCCCAACACCCGCCCCCCCCACCCCCCTCAGTTTGTTTTATGACATTAAGAGTCTCTTTTGGTTTGTCTCCCTCCCGATCCCATCTTGTTTTTAAGAAGTCTGTGTTACCCACTTTCCTTGCCATTTGGTTCCTAGGAAAATAGGCAAGTAAAGATTCTGGTTGTAGGATTGGTGGTGCTGCTCACTCTGTGTGTGCTGTCACACTGGTTCTGCACTGGGGGCTTCTACGAGTGTGCATCCCACCTACAGCCGCAGACCTCTTCAGGTCAGTGTGTGCTCCTGGGAGTGAGCATGTGAGCCTTCCTTTTGTGGGTTTTTAGTCTGTTTTGTCTTACAGTTGTATTTTACATGATGCTTACTGACTTGATTTATTTGGGGATGAGTTTCTGGAAACTGGACGAGTTCCAGTTTCTGGAAAACTGGAACTTAAATTATTGGTTCGAAGAGATAGGAAATTTGAATTTAGAGCCATCCTAATAGCGTTCAGTGTGTGGTACAATCGCCAAATCGTGGTCACTGATGCCCAGAGCGATGCTGTCTAGACGCCTTTTGGCTCATACATAAAGTGTAATAAGGATGCTAGGATACTTCATTCCATGGTATTTCTCTTTCTTCAACAACTGGATGTTGTAGTTAACCAGTGTCTTTGTCTTTTCAGGCCACTCTAATGTAATACCACAGACTGGGTGGTTTAAAAACGATGGAAATTTATTTCTCACAGTTTGGGGACATTCCAGGTCAAGGCACCAGTACCGTCGTGTTGTGGTGAGGCCTTGTCCGTGCTGCAAACTTCTCATCATAGTCTCACGTGGCAGAAGGGACGAGGGGTCACTCTGGGACCTCTTTTGTAAGGATACTAACCCCATTTATGAGGGCTCCACCTTTAAGACCTAATCACGTCCCAAAGACCCCACCTTCTAGTAACATCACCTTGGATATTAGGTTTTCAACATATGAATTTTGGGGGGACATAGGCCGTTAGACCAGGGCAACCGTTTTATCATCTGGAACATTCCACTATTTCTTTGATATGGGTATGGAATGTTAGTATCTAGAAGAATTTTTCATAAGGTGTATTTTGTAATGTCGTTTGCCTTTTTATATAAAAGCAAATAAAAATATGTTTTGCCCCTTTACTACACGTTCAAGGCACTGTGTGAAAATTCAGAAAGAATATTTGTAACAAAGAATTTTGTTCCTCTTGAAATATGGTGTTAGCATGACATTCTCCTTACCAATTGGCCTATAGAAAAAGAAGACAATATCCTTTGAGGGAAACAGTGCTGAACTGGAAGTTAAAAGCCCTTGTTTTGTTCCCGTCCAAGTCACAAGCTCACTCCAACCATGTGGGCAGGCCTCTCCTTTTCCACCTGGATTGCTTTCTCGTCTATACAGTGAAGGTGTCAAACTGGATTATTTCTAAGGTCCTTCATAACAAAATAAACCCAATACTGATTTTTATTGAATACTTTCCATGTAAGTTACTGAGATAGTTCCCAGTAAGTGTAAGAGAGTCTCTTAATTCTGTGGGTTTTTAAAGGTTCCTCAGAGCCAAATAAACAGAAACAAAACCCCCAAATATTTATTGACCATCCTCCAAGAGTCCGGCACTGCAAAGAATAGAGTGAATGTGTAGAGTACTCAGCCACCCTTCAAAGAATTATTCCTGATTTACAGAAGAATGAATAGTATGAGAGCCGAAAAGGGAAAAGGTGGGCTAGGCCGTGAGTGCCCCAAGTCAAAGCTGTCTTTTTTTTTTTTTTTAATTTTTTTTTAAGATTTTATTTATTTATTAGTTAGAGAGCGAGCGAGCACAGGCAGAGAGGCAGGCAGAGGCAGAGGGAGAAGCAGGCTCCCCGCTGAGCAAGGAGCCCGATGCAGGACTCGGTCCCAGGACGCTGGGATCATGACCTGAGCCGAAGGCAGCTGCTTAACTAACTGAGCCACCCAGGCGTCCCCAAAGCTGTCATTTTGTCAAGCACGGCACTGTGCCCAGCTTTGTGCTGTGTTTGACCAGTGTTACCCCAAACCAAACCTCCACACGGGAGGAATGCTGTGATTCCTCCATTGTACCCATGTGGAAACGCACGTTCACTTGCTCAAGATCACACAGTCGGTCACTGATGGAGCTGATAATTAATACTGAGCCCACATTCTTAATCACCACATCTCTGCAGGAAGGTGAGGGCATGGGAAGAGAGAGGCAACAGGCCTCTCTTACTGAAGGAAAGCATGGGTTTGCCAAGGGTTAGTGAGGGAAGGAGAAGGGGACATTTATGACCACGATCCACCTGCACCCATTTCCTTGGGTTCTCTGACCTAGATCACCTTCACTGCCTTGCCGGGGCTGCCTTGCTGTCTGTAAAGTCCGTGGCCCACGCTTGGCCAAAACCCTGCCTTCCAGCCTCCCCCCAGTACTCATGCCAGAGCTAAAAAGAGCTCTGTGTATGTTTACTGGAACTTGGGATATCTTTGCCACTTGACAAGAGTCAGAGCAAGGGAGTAAACAGCCGGACTCAAACAACTACGTGGAACTGGAGAATGACCCCGACAGTAGAACTATGACAAGTTTTTAAAAAATGTTTTCGGATTTTCTAAAACTCTGTCTTACTTCAAACGAATGTTTCTCTTTTAACATCTCTGTTTGTAGAACCAAAAAATTCTAATTTTGGAATCTGCAGTGAACGGCTTATAGTCCTTCGTTCGCTAGTTTCCAGTTCATTCCGCGAACCAAAGGGGTCCCTTGTGTCTGGTCACAGGTCTCAGTCCAAGCTCCTGTTCCCTGTCGCGCTCTCAGCAGCCAGCCGTGGACCATGTCTAGGCATCATGTGGCTTTAACAAAACAAGAAGCACCATTGTCCGGTCTTTAAGCACCCTCCACGGCTTGGCTCCTAGGCCTCTCGAGAGCAATGATGGCGTTCATCTCTGTAGCCAGTCCCGAGCAGCGTGCAGTGCTCAGTGGGCACTTCGTAAAGGCTGGGTGTGTCTGTGGAATGAGCTGTCTCACTCATTCTCTTAACCACCAAGCAAAACAAATGCCGTTTACAAAACGAGTGGAGGGAGTAGAAGGAAGGGAAATGCAATGTGAAGCTAGTATGGGGTGGTCTTTATGAGCCTGGGATTTAAGGTTCCTTCAGGTTTTACGTCATAATTCCACAGCCTACTGGTCACAGGACCCCAAGGAAGACCGAATCATTGCCTCCTTTTATCTCTTTTCTCTCTTCTGTCTTTTCTCTTTTCCTTTTCCTTTGAGAGAGAGAGTGTGTGAACATGGGGTTGGGGAGAGGAGCAGTGGGAGAGGGAAGCTCAAGCAGACTCCATGCTGAGTGTAGAGCCCAATGTGGGGCTCAGTCTCATGACCCCAAGATCATGACCTGAGCCAAAACCAAGAGTCAGAGCCTCGACTGACTGAGCCACCCAGGTACCCCAGAGGCCTCCTTTCTAAACTGGTAGCAGCAGTATACACATAATCAGCTTGTTAGTGTTATAGGAGATACTGTATATAACATGCTACGTATAGTGTCTGTGCTTAAAAGGGGAACTCTTGATGATAAAAATAATTGTATTTTATTTATTGCTAGGGGGACAAATCAGATTTGGCAACCTTCTGGAAGAAATGGGAAGCAAACCTGGGTATATATCTCTCCAGCTCTCCAAGTTAGAAAAGTTTGCATGCTGCCGAGTGGTATAATCCTGAATACTTTACCATTACCTGGATCCAGAAACAAGCTCACCAGGGTGTGAGTTGTATTTGTGGAAGCTTGGTCCTGCAGGTCATGAGGTTGTGTTAGGGTGGTGACAGTATGGATATTTTTCTTTACTTTTCAAATGTTAGATTCTGTGCTTGTATTTCTTTTGTACTTTAAAAAATAAGAAACCGGGACGCCTGGGTGGCTCAGTTGGTTGGGCGGCTGCCTTTGGCTCAGGTCATGATCACAGCAGTCCTGGGATCGAGTCCCGCATTGGGCTCCTTGCTCAGCAGGGAGCTTGCTTCTCCCTCTGCCTGCCACTCTGTCTGCATGTGCTCATTCGCTCTCTCTCCCTCTCTCTCTGACAAATAAATAAATAAAATCTTTAAAATAAATAAAAAATAAGAAACCTATTAAATGTAAAAAGAACTGCACTCTTGAGATGAAAAAGGGATTCTTCTAAAAAAGCATTTGATACTTAACCACTTTGGAATTCTTTCAGTTTTAACTGTTTTCTGATTGCACTCTCCCAGAAACTATTTGCTGTTGCTGAATAGTTAATGGAACCACCTAGTGGAAACATGTTGAGAAGTTAGGAGTTTGAGTTGGGTAAAATTTCACCCTTATAATAATATGATAGGATAAACTATTTAATGGACTTTTAGAAAGCAATGCCTTTTTAATTAAAAAAAAAAAACAACGCTCTTTAGATGGCATCAACAGATGTATCAAAATATATCTTTTTTTTAAGGGTATAGTCATTTTATGGGTTATGGTATGAAACAGTCCTAAATTTGGGATGCATTTGATTTCTTGGCTTTCTCCATTATTCAGTTCAGGAATATTTAAGCTAATAGTTGAGTGAGCTCTTCGGAAGTCTCTCATTTGGAAGGCCCGTGCCAGACAGTGTGCAGATGGGGCAGCAGTCATGCCTGGCAGGCCCCCAAAAGTGGGATTGCATTTGCACATTGTCTTATGTGCTGCGAACATTTTGCAGGGAAAAAAGGAAAAACTCTCTCTCTGCTTAATGAAATTCTGACACAATCAATGCAAATTATAAATTATATTTAATTTGATGCAACAAATTCATCATCATTTCCAGCTTTGTGTTGAGTGTGGTGCTGGAGCTCTGGGCATTTGATACTTGGTGCTGCGGTAACTTGGTCACATGGACCAGTGTTCCTCAAAGTATGGCCTTAGACTCTGTCTGCCGGAAGCAGATTCTGGGGTCCCCGTGGAACTTCTCCATATTCTCCATATTCATCCAGGTGCAGAGCCTGTAATCTGCATTTTAAACAATGGCTTTCCCCACATGACCAACATACAGCGGCTTTTGTGACCCTCTGATACAGATGGAACATTTTTGCAAGGATTATTTCAGTTGTGATCTGAACTGACAATATTTTTGAATCCAGAGAACTCAAATTTACAATGAAAATTAAAGTACCAGGGCACACATACAAATAATTTTTTAAAATGCTCCTTTTCTGAATTCTTGGTTCTTCGGAGTTGACTAAGAACAGAATTGCAGCTAGTACTTTAAGATAACTTTTTTGATATCCATAAGAAAACTTACATTTGGGGAAATCATTGATGATTAAGTCATTTTGTGAATTTATAAAAGAAGAAATTGCTAAGTTTGGAGGAAAAAGAATGAAGAGAAAGACCTATCCAGTGTTAAGACCAATATTTAATTTAATAGATATGATTTATTTGGGGGCAGAAGTAAAGCCAGCAGCCAGTTTTCCACGGAAAGACAATGACAGTTTCATTAGGCTCTTCCAACCACATAGCAGCATTTGTGGCTTTCAGAATAGTAACTTGGTCAGACTGCATCTTGCCATGTTCCATATTACAGATATGGCTTTTAAGGAGAAAAAATAATGAGGACATGAGAGGGAAAAAAAGATCACTTTATCTTGAAATTCCTTTGGCTTAAAAGTGATTTCATATAACATCTATATTTAAATATTTCTTAATGTTGGTGTAGATTTTAGTGATAGAAGAATAAGATTTAAATAAAATTTTCCACTTCAGTGAAGGGTCGTATATGAATTTATCCATATAACTTTAATAATTCTTGTAAAGAATTGATAATTTTTGTTGAAATATTGTTTGAGTTGGTCTGCTAGTCATCAGCTCTGTTTTCCTGGTCTTTGGAGAACCCTTGCCCCTCTGCCTGTCTCTTCCTCCATCTGTTCTCTTTCCCTGATGACAATGGACCCAACTCGTTCGAAGAGAAACCACACTTTATTTCCAGGAGGAGCAGAGCAATACTCTAAGAATGTTTTCCTTATCTTTCGCAGAAGGCCTGAAGTCGGCCTTCTTGTGCTGTGATCTGGGAACTCCCACGACCCAGGCATTCAATCTATTTTCTTTGCTAGGAATTCCCAGAGCCGTGGCTGGGTCACCCTTTGCCTTTTCTGGCAGCTGGTTTCACTCTGAATTTAATGAGGGAGCCAAGCCGAATGGCCAGAGGAGGGTTTCCCCGTCTGGCCCCTCACTGGAAGGACGCGCGAGGTTGCTTGTTCATGTTCAGTGAGTGAATGCCCAACTGCTGGGCAGTTCCAAGAAAGGGCTCTTCCAGCTGGTTCTTGTCTGGTCAGCGTCTGGGGCACCTTCCTGAGCCCTCCTGCTCCTTCCTCCCTTCTCCTTGGACTTTGGTGTAACCAGCAGTGAAGCAGGAGCAGTGAGTATTTTAAATCACACCTAGATGTAAATTTTGGCATCACTGAGATGTTCTGTCCTTATTCACTGGTCAGATATGACAATCTAGCCAGGCCTGTTGGCAGACTTCCTGTAGTCCTCCTGGATTTCTTGCTCCCTAAGCCCTCACCGCACCTGATTCTCTGTATTTATGTCTGTCAGGCCATTTTTAGAGCTGTGATATTAGGTGGGAATTTGAAATGTTTCATCACCATGCTGAGAGTTCAAGTATTTTTCATGTCCTTTTTAAGAATTTTAAGCTCATATTTTAGTCCGTCCCCCCCTTATAATCTAGTGTATTTATTTAGGCTTTACATTTTTGCATAAGAAAAACCTTATTTTTGCACTTTTATTATTAAACAGATAGTAAGAAAGTCTCTAATTATGTGCTTCTTACACTGGATTTTCTCCAAACTCCGCAAATACTGCAGCTCCCTGGAAGATTGGGAACCAACCCAAGAGTTCTAAAGTTACATTTCTATGACAGATTTTTGTTGCATGCTTAAAGGGCAGGGGAGATTTTTGTATGGGACCTTTATCTTTCCTCCATCTCTGCAGTCTTCTTAAAATGCCCTCTGTTAGATCCTGGTGGTTTGACTTCCAGCTATGCCCAACATACTATAAATTAAAATAGAAGAACCACTATTCATTCCTCACATTTAGTGAACTTCTGTTGAATGAATTAATGGGATCAGCAGTACCAAAGGGCATTTCACTGTGGACTTGCCTTAAATTAATGATTTATTTTTTTAAAAAGGAGAAAGTCATTCACTCCCCAACTTTGTACTTGTTCTATAAGATTTTAGACTTCAGTTTTAAAGACATTTGGACCTACTATAAATGTTATGAAACCTTAGATTTTAATTTTCTACTGCTGCTTTCCCCCCTTGAGGAAAAGAATGCCACGATGAAATTTTTAAATGCCATTTAGAATCCTTTAGTGCCCTCAGGGCTTACAAACGCCTATGATCATGGATGCTTGTCTTCAGGGGGCTTCTAGAAAGCATAGCAGGAACACAAGCCTTGTAACATCTCTTGCTGACATGCTTGGTCTTCCCCCACTCTCCATCCTGGGGGAAGAGCCCATCAGGGTGGGGGTTCTTTCTGTTTCAGGGAGGATGTGTGTCTGGATTTGCTTTTTCATGTCAGTGGATTGGTCAGGACTTCATAACATTTGGAAACTGTGGTCCTTTCCAACCCTGACATATTATGATGCTCTCAGAGTCCTTTAACCACATGAGACCTTCTTAAAGATCGACCACATTGTATTTCTTTTCCTTTTGTTTTTCTTTTAATTGAACTCAATTACCAACCTTTTTTTTTTTTAAGATTTTATTTATTTATTTATTAGAGAGAGAGAGAGAGCACAAGCTCAGGCAGAGAGAATGGTAGGCAGAGGCAGAGGGAGAAGCAGGCTCCCTGCCGAGCAAGGAGCCCGATGTGGGACTCGATCCCAGGACGCCGGGATCATGACCTGAGCAGAAGGCAGCAGCTTAACCAACTGAGCCACCCAGGCGTCCCAGTTACCGACCTTTTTGTAGACAGCCTGCTATTCTAGAACCTGCAGAGTTCTGTACTGATGTTGAGTGCTTGTGGAGCTGCCCCTAGTGTGGTGTGTTCTCTGTCCACGGAAGAAGCCTTCATTCCTGGCAGTGTGCCCGCCTCCTTCCAGCAGGATCCCAGGAAACTGTTGTTCTAGTAAAATAGTGACTAACTAGGGCCTTTTATTAACCAGCTTTTTCACCTACCTACTACTCTCGTTTTTGGAGTTGGAATGAGACTAATGGGAAATAAACCAATTTTGTCAACACCTGATGGTTTGTTGAGTTCTGACTGTGTGCAGGCACTGTGCTCCATGGGTACCACTCGGCCCCATGAATCCTTACAGCAGCAGGGACCTTAGCACTGTTTTAATCCCTGTTTTACAAGTGGGGGAACTGAGCTTCCTAGAGGTGGGATCACTGCCTTAAGACCTGGAACCATTTGCTGCTAGAGTTCAGTGTGAGCCATTTAATATTCTCTCAATCAGGATCTCCCTGTCGTCCTTTCCCCCTGCCACCCCCCTGCCACCCCACATTAACTGTTATTGAATACATAGTTCTCTTTTCCAACATCTTTTGTCATATTTACGCGAGCAGTGAATTGTGAATACACGGTCATTTTGTGTGGGGAGCTGTTCTCTTTAACGTTAGTTTGAAACTGATCCCTGACTCTGTCATCTTTTATCCTGTTTTAGTGGTGGTTAATTGTAGTGTGTCTAGTTAGGTTCTTTGAGATATAAAGGATTTTTGACACTTTTTATTTTCTGATCATTTTATGCCAGCCACCAAGGAAATTGGGCAAAAAATAAGATTGGCTGTGGGCAAAAGTGGCAGGATGAGATTGAAGGAGTAAGCTCAAAAAATCAAATTCTCTCTGAGCAGCAGTTTTTGCTGCAAATAAGCAAGACAAGACAAATGTAGAAATTGTCAGCTATGGTTGCTGTAATCAGCTTCTCTGTGGAGCTTCTCACAGCCAAGTGGGCAAAACAAGTTTGCCGGGAGCTGCTTCCACCGGAGCTGCTTTCCCGGGCAGGGAGAGTGTATGTGGTTGATGGAAATTGGAAGGGGGAGCTCTGATAAAAAAAAGATGTCTATGTCAGTGTCCCCGTCCTTTGGCCTGGCTCAGCTCCCCTACTCTCCCTGTCCCTGTGCCCGCACCTCTGTAGTTCATCCTGCATGCCTCAGTCACATTGATCTGGGATTAGGATGGGTCTAAAGATCTCACTGTGGGTTCTATGGCCTGATAGAAGGAAGCACAGATGCTATCGCTTGGCATCTGAGGCCAGTCTGTGGCCTGTGCGCCCCGTCTACCCAAATGTTATTTCCATGTGCTATTTAGTAAAAGTCCTTTCCATCCACCGGGCTGGACTTGGATCTTTTCTGTGTACATTCCGTGCTGTGGACCAAACACCACCGGCGTAGAACCCACCTTGGAAAGCCCACCTCGGGCTTTCATGAGAGTGACTTGTGACTCGAAAAGGATGCGGAAGACAGTAAATTTTATATGGGAGTCGAATGATAGCCAGTATCAGCCATGCGAATGAACTGCTCTGTGAAAGAGGAGACCAGTCGCACTGTCTGTCTTTCCCCGGCTGCACAGTCCCTGCCCTGTTGTTGAGTATCTGCTCAGAGAAACCAGCTGAGGGCAAAGTGGTTTGGAGCCTCCCCATCAGATGCTAGTGAGGATGAGGACGATCAGTGGCAAGCAGCGAACATTTATTGAACACTTTCTAGTCCTGTGATGGGTACTTGGTGGGCTCGCTTTCATCGTTAATGCTCACTGTTAACACTCTGAGCCTGATGGCTGCTGGTATTCCCATTTTAGAGATGAGGAAATAGGCTTGCAAGCTTCACCCACAAACCTCAGATCAGGCCTCTAGTAAATGGCAGAGCAGTAACTGAAATCCATGTTCCTTTAGAGTTCCTCTACACGTTGTTCGAAGGCATGGGTGTGGGTGATGGGGTGTTGGTGGGTGTCATTGATTCCTAAAGGCTGCTAGAAAATTCTGTGTGTCTTCAGTGTAGCCTCCCCTCAGTGAACGCTTGCTTTAGAGAAGTTGATAGAAGAGCTACAGGGTATTTTACACATTCACAAAAGGGTGCTTTGGTCAGCCTGTCCCGGTCTTTCCCAGTAAGTCTCGAAGCATCCTTCTCGCTGGTGTCTGCTACAGCAGAGGGCCGTCCCTAGGGGCTCTCCCATGCTGTCTTAAGCAATTCTCTGAGGTTTCAAGGCTCTTTGTCTTCTCTCTCCAAGTGGAATGTAAGGTCTCTGAGGGCAGGAACCATCTCTTGTTTTGGTTGATCAATTTGATTATTGCCACAGCTGGTTAAAAATGTTCCTTGCAGGTGTCATCGCTATCTTTTAGGTGTGTGTGTTCTCTGAACAGCTTTCATGTAGGAGGGTTGTTCTTCAGGCAGGAACTGTACGGCGCCTGTTTGAGGCCACTTTGTGGAACGGAAAGAGTCTGGACTTAGGAGCCAGCGCAAGGATCTGCATTCCACTTTCTTAGTGCTTCTACAAGATTCTTTTCATTGAGGCTTTCTCCATTTGCCAAGTATCTTTCATTGCCTGACTTTGCTTTGGAAGGCAGAGCTGTAGATGGATTTCTTGGTTCTTAGATGCTCCTTCAGTTTATAAAGCTTAATGTTTTGTACAGGTAAGTGCCATGAAAGCAGTAAACAAAGGGAGACCCAGGGCTCGATCAGCACCTTCTTTGCTAGAACACTTTTCCTTTTGCCACAGAATTTACAAGGTTTCGTATGTATTTTTAGATTTAATCTTAGAAATACCTTATGAGGGGCCTGTGGGTGGCTCAGTGGGTTAAACCTCTGCCTTCAGCTCAGATCATGATCTCAGGGTCCTGGGATCGAGCCCCGCATCCGGGCTCTCTGCTCAGCGGGGAGCCTGCTTCCCCCGTGTCCCCCCCCACCTGCTTCTCTGACTACTTGTGATCTCTGTCTGTCAAATAAATAAAATCCTAAAAAAAAAAAAAAAAGAAGCACCTTATGAAATTCAGTATTATCCATTTCCTTTTATAGGTGAGTAAACTGAGACTGAGAAACTAAGGGACTTCCCAATTTGCACAGCCCTGGCAGGGTTTGGATTCAAACCCCATTCTCACCCTGAATTTTTGTTGTTTTCTTGCAGCCACTAACCACATGTTGCAACTGGTAGCAGGTGTATTTTTCTCCACACATTTATTTTTGATCTGTGTGTGTCTTTGTAGTCAAAGTGGGTTTCTTAGAGACAACATACGGCTGGCTTTCATTTTTGTAATCCACTCTGACAATCTGTCTTTTAATTGGTACATTTAGACCATTTACATTCAAAGTGATGGTTGATATAGTTGGATGTATATAGAACAACTGAATTCAGAAATGTGTGTGTATATGTGCATATGTATACTATTCTTATTTATATAAAAATATAGATGCCAGTCTATTTCCAAGTAGTCTGATCTGAGAGTTGTCATATTTAAAAATATATACTTTTACTGAATGTTTGCCATGTATGAGCTAGCTGCTATATTTTAGTGATTTTAGCTTAGTTTGAAGAAAAACTATTCCAGAAATTTGCATTGTATTCTCAAATGCTTAGATGCAGATTTTGCACCTGATATATTGAAAAATTGCCTAAATAAGTACAAAATAAAATGATGAGACTAGAGAAAAGTAGTTAAAAAATAGTTCACCAATGATTCAGTGATTAATGGAAGTCAGGGTTTCCCGTTCATTACTGGAAGGGACCAGTGATCTGATGAAGTCCTCAGCCTCCAAGGCCTGAGTTAAAGGATCATTGATTCTGGGCCTGGTCTATATGTGTTCTACCTCAGTTATTCAAGAGATGCCACTGAGAAGAGAGATTCCCAGAAAAGATACTGTTTTCTGTGTTTCATCTTGGCTCTTTGCTAAGTTAATGTACTTTCAATAAAATTTCAAAACTCCTTAAGGAAAACAAGCCATTCCTGAATAAGCCAGCATTATGAATTGAAGTATTTAAGTTATGTATTTGCAAAAGACCCGGAGTCTTTTTACTGAATGCAACTTCTGTTCCCTCATTCCTGAGCATGGTATGGGCCTGTACCGCAGACTTCCGTGTGATATACGATGTGCGGCATAGCCTTAGGAGTGTTATGGTTCAACAGCCAAGTTCAGAGGGAGCTGTGGATTGTCTCTAAGAGTGGACACCTCTCCTGCTGTATGAAACCCACCCTTCTTTCCCGTTCTCAGGCTCCAACAGACCCCTTCTCAGTGTTTTAGGATTTTTCTTTCAGTCACAGAAAGTAACTTCTTAGTCTCCTTTTCCTGTCCTGTGGACTCTGGCCCAACGTGGGCTCTTCTGAGGATTCAGAATGCCCGTGGCTGTGCTTTCCCTACAGGTAGGCATCGTGTAGTGACTGCTGCCCAAGAAAGGCCTCGTCTGTATCCCGGACTTGGAGGTTATGTGTTCACGATTGAAACGATTGAAACAAGCTAAAATGTTTCCCTTTTATCTCATGAATTTGGGAATCTGCCCTTGTTTGAATTCTCTAGGTTGTCTCAGTGGAGAGTTCCAGATGTGCTGGATGCTGCAATTAGACATCTTTGTTTGGGTTCTGGAGACACAGCCATATTTGGGAAACACAAATGGGCCGGTTTTCGTATTTAAGACTTGTCTTGGTTAACAATGCGTGTTTAAGAAATTTCGTGTGCCCAGAGTTGTACATATAAAGAGTTTCAGAAGGAGCTCAGGGCTCTGGAATGCCATGAAGTCGGGTTAGGGGCTGGGAATTAGCAGCAAGCAGGCCTGGGGAGCAATGGGGTACCGTGTGTGTTGTCACCTGGCAGCCTCTGCTGACTATTTTAAGACTAAACATTTTGGTGCAATTGCTTCTTAGGAAATCTGGTTGAACTTTCTAGTCGTTTTACTGCCCCCCTAGTCCTCATAAGGAACTATGCAGGAGTAGTTTCGCTTCATTAAACAAAAGCAGTCACTGGCGATTAATGTTGGAATCCCACACTTAGGGCATTTGCTGTTAGTCCTGGGGAACATTGCATCATGTGGGGCTATGTGCTAATGGACAAGATTGTTAGTGGTGTGTTTTTTAGCTAGTCACCTTAATTTTCTCCTGAAAGTTCTAAATATTACACAATTGCATTTCAAGTGCTAGGTATGATCTGAAAAAATGACTTTTCATTAAAAAAGGGGTGCCTGGGTGGCTCAGTTGGTTGGGTGACCGCCTTTAGCTTGGGTCATGATCCTGGAGGTCCAGGATCAAGTCTCGCATGGGCTTCCCGGCTCAGTGGAGAGTCTGCTTCTCGCTCTGACCCTCCCCCCTCTCATGCTCACCCTCTCTCAGATAAATAAATAAAATCTTTTTTAAAAAAAGGTTAAAAAATAAAAAGAAACATAAACAATCTGGAAAATAGAAATGAAATTTAGAAGTTGCCTATAATTCCATGCTACCAAATCATTACTAGAATTTGGGCATATTTCCTTTCAAATATATGGATATGTCTTTTTGTTTGTTTTAAAGATTTCTTTATTTTAGAGAGAGTGCGAGCAAGCGTGGGGGTGGGGACAGAGGGAAAGAGAGAGAGAAACTCTAAGCCGAAGCTCTGTGCTGAGCTTGGAGCCTGACGTGGGGCTTGATCTCACAGCCCTGAGATCACGATCTCAGCCAGAACTGAGAGTCGGACGCTTAACTGACTGCGCCACTCAGGCGCCCCTGGCTCTGTTTTATTGCTTACATAACTATAAGCACAAATGTCACACAGACCTATACCCTGCTGTCCTCACTTACCCTTATAAGAAGTGTCTTCCCATGTTGTGTGGTCTGCGTGGCCGTTATTTTTGTAACTGTTCAATAGTCCACTCAGGTGTGCGTGGCCATGTAATTGGCCTCCTGTTCCTGAACACCAGAGAGTGTTCAGGTTTTCACTGTTATTAGTAAAGCCACGAGAAACATCTCTGTGTAGCTTTGTTGTCATTTGGTGTTCTTTCTTTGGGCTAGATTCCCCAAAGCACGAAGGGATTTGGTGTGTATAGCTCTTGATGTGTTATGCTCAAAACAGGGATGACGGTTGTGTCATTGGCCAGGTAGGAAAATGTCGATGCCTTTGCTTTTGTCCACACCGAGCGTTAGTGTTTTTAAATTTGTGGACTAATTAAGAAGTGGAAAAAATAGTCATTATTTGCATCTTTTTTTTTTTTTTTTAAATCAGGCTAAGTGAACATTTTCTCATGGGTTTGTTTGTTTGCAGTTTTCTTCAGGGAATTATTTCTTCATGCCTTCTTAATTTTTTTCGTGGCAGTAAGTATGAGCATACTGTAAGATCAGGATATTAACCCTCTCTATTATGTATGCTACAAACCATGCATCTTAATACATAGATAATGAACATATGATTACAAGTTATCCAAGTTCTCTTATCTGAAGCTCAAAAAGTATATGCATTTATAAGACTTGAAACTATTTGGGGGCTGTATTTTGCTTATTGGCATTTGGCAGAATAAACTTCGTATGTTTATTTAAAGGCTTCATTTAAGTATAAAAGATAAAGCACAATTGCAGGTATATTGGTAATTAGCTTTCCAGTTCTGGGTCTGATCTGTCTCTGGCAAGGGTCTGGGATGACAGTGTGATGACTTTAGTGGGAACTTGGACATCAGATTTCTGAATTCTGTGTTTGGAAATTGGTCTTAGTAAAATGAGTTCCTTATCAGCATGACCTCTAGTGGGGATTAGAAACAAAACTAAACCCAAATAAAAACCCGTAATTTTTGCTGGACCAGTGCATCTGGCGACTAGGGTTGGCATTAAAGGCTGGGGAGGTGAGGGAAAGTTTATCAGTGGGAAGAAACCGTGAGATGAAGGACTTGGAAAGGGGAACTCTTGTTCAGGGTACAGCAGGAATGATGGTCTGATATTGTGAGGTTTAGGGCTCGCTGAGTACATGGAGGGAGCAACATGAAAGGCTCACTGGGACCTTGTCTTACCTTACATGGCCTGCTGGTGTAGTCAGGAATCCGGACCTCAGTTTTTAGATCAGTGTTTTTCAAAGTGAGATACTGCGAAGTAAGCTGAGAAGTAGGTCACTGAACATTTGAAAATGTTAGTGTTCATTTCTTGATTCTCTGCCCCATGCAGAACTTACTCCTTTTCTTCCTGTGGTCCTGTAGCACATAGCTCAGATTGCTTGCAGAAGGGCTACCCATTGTATTGTATTTCGGTGGGACATGTCTGTCACCCTACAGCTCTGTGGTGGCCTCAAAGACCACAGCTGTGTGATTCATGCTGGTCTCCTCTGGGTGAAGCGCTGTCCTGGGTGCATAGCAGCAGCGAGAGAAATGCCGCTGGAATGATGTCACCAGGCCTGTATTTTAGTTACCATGATTCTTTCCTAGGAGTTTGGTGCCTTTTTTTCCTTTTGCCCTGTACTTCCCAGCCACCCCCTCTGAGCTCACATGGGCTCTGTGGATTGTTTCCCCCATGGAAATGGGACCCCTAGGATGTCTTCCACGGCTCAAGTCACAGTGTGGCCCTCCATGGCTATCTGGGGGGTTCTGAGGCTTCTCTGGCCATGGCCATGGTCTAGGAGAGAGGTAGTAGGATATAGTGTGAATGTGAGGTTGGGGACCCAGAGGTGGCTGAGGCTCATGACTCCTGAATAACAAAGGATTGACCAGACCAAACAGCTTGTCAGGTGCGGGGTGAGTGAGGGGAGTGACAAATCGGGGGAGGAGAAGGCAGAGCACACTGACTGGTGTGTGCGAAGGGTCAGTGATTCACTCCACCATTAATTGGCGCTTGCCAGGCACCATCCCAGACATTGGGATGCAGAGATGAGCAAGACCCGGCCTGGCCGGAGGGTGCTCACTGTCTACTGGGCTCAGTGCACGAGGCCTGACTGGAGGGGCAGAGACAGACTGGAAGGCAAGGTGGGGAGGAGATGAGTATCAGACTCAACCATCTCTTGTCACTGATTATCGGGACTTGGTGTTCAATGAGTAAGGGAGTGATATTGGAAGGTTCTAAAAGGGGAAGTGGCACTGGCCAGTCTGTGCATTGGCTGTGGAGGACTGATTCTGTATCCTTTGCCAAGATACCAAAAGCTGCAGGTGACCTGAGGAGGAAGAAGAGGGAAAGGGGCCTTGGTAGAAGGAGTAAAAAGCAAGACAAAGGGAAACTTTTTCTGGATCTCAGTTTTTGCACCTCAGTAAGAGTGTGGATTGGATTGCTGGTTTATGAGCCTTTTTTTTTTCCCCTTGGTAGCTGCAGAACCCAATCATCGAAGGAAAACTCAGGAAATATAAATGAATGAAATCAACAAAAGCACAGCTGTCCTGGTTGAAGTGGAAAGTGGAGAATGGGTGGGTGGGTTGCCAGCTCTGTGGCATGAGGGGGCTCATGGAACATCCTTCCAAAACAGGCAGAAAGCCAAGGAAATGGGCTAGGTAACCTACACGGATCCTTCTGGCTCTTGTATTCCAGATAAAATCCCCAAAGAAGTGAGCTTGAAGATAGAAAGGAATGAGGACCCAGTGTGGGATCCTCGAGGTCTTTAAACTCCCAGAACTATGGGAGCCTTGATCCACAAAGAAGATCCTCCTGGCCTGATGTGAACCAACCCACAGTGACACTTATAAACCAGGACCAAAAAGTGTGTTTTGGAGGAAGAAGGAGTTAAGTGTTTTAAATTCAGTGGAAAAGGTCAGTGAGGCCCTGACCAGTGCAGAAGCCAGTGTTGGGCTTGGCCGTGTCTGCACTGGAAATCTTTCTGAAGGCCATTTCAGATAATTGGTTAGAGCGGAAACCAGTTGGAGAGACTCCAGGAGGCAATGAGAGGATGTGGGGGATGGCCTTTCCAATGTGTTTTCCTCTGGCTCCCTCTCCAGAAGCATCGGTCTTTTCACAAAAACCTTGTGCTTATTGTGTTTTGACCACCCCCAGCTATGTCATGGGATTCCATACCTAAGTTAATGTCAGGGTTAAGTTGATCCTATCTTCCTCCCCTTGAAAGGGCAGTGCCAGCAGCTCAGTGTGTATCCTTTCTGGCTTTGTGGAGAACCTTCTGCACCCTCTTCAACAAAGTGGAGAGTGCATTTGGAGAGAAATGACCATTAATAGAGATTGAGAAGAGGCTGAGCTGTTGAAAAATTGGAGAAATTAGACTTTGCCGTGTGGGTCAGCAAAGTATAAAAAGCAATAAGGCCACGCATTTATTCTGGGCCTTTGTGAGTTGTCACTATTCTTTTCAAGCCATTGGAAGGAAGTAGCTGCAAATATATAAAATCAAGTCCCAGACTGGATTTCAAAGCCAGAGCATAACCAGGGTTTGGTTGGAATGGGAAGCTAGCTTGTTTTTAGACAGCTATGTTGGATTTAAGGAAGGTCCTGGTTGTCTTGAAGTGAAGACTCCAAAATTAGGTTCTGAAGGCTAAATAGAGACAAGGACAGTGTTCATGACTGAGCACCCACTGAGTGCTTGGTCCTGAGGATGACACAGTGTCTCTCCTATGGAAACTTAAAATTTTGAAATTGTGTGTGTGTGTGTACGTCCTTAGTGTATATGTGGGGAGAAACAATGGAAGCCAAACACCATAGGGCATAGGAGAAGCTGGAGCACCTTTTGTGAGAGGTCAGTCTGAGTCTCCTTTCTTTTCCAAGAATCTTTGCTGGACCTTGAGTTCATTTTTACAGACAAACTTAATTCTTCCCTTGTCCTACATCCCTGAACTATCCATATAAGGAAGGACCTTCTTTCCTTCCCCAATAAACAACCCATATTTAGTTATTGGATCCGTTTTGAGCTGGAAGCATGAGTATAACTTTTGCTTTTTAGTAATTATTCACTCTGTGTCATCAAGACTTATCTCAGAATTATAGGGTCGTGGAATTAGGGAGGGACCATGCAGAACCATTAATTATCCAGATGCATTCTTAACAAGTCTGGCTACTTTACATTTTGTTCTTCTGGTGGAATGTCTATGTTGATGCTGTGGCCCTTTACCCAAGTACGGTAGGTCCTGACTGCCCAGGTTTGACCCTCGCTGGCCCACCCAAGCTGTGACTCTGAGGAGGTTCCTGTGATTTACTGGGGGTATCGGTTCACTTGGAGCTGTATGGTTCTGCCACTAGATGGTGCTGTTTATCTTTTTGGCTTTTACCCAAAGGTAAAAGTCGCCTCTGGAGGCGACTTGTGGGAGAAATTCCAAAGACATGGCATCATGTTCTCAACCAAATCAAAACCTTTACAGCTTAGTTTTTAAGTAAATATTAAGTGTCAGGGGGTTTTATGTAAAATAAACTCTCACATTCTACATGTGATTTTAATAGCTTGCATTATCTCTGAATAAACCACAGGGACTAGATGATGACTTTCAAGGCTTACAACATGCTGGTCGGGACTCTCTTTGTGCAGCTTCCCAATCCCAGCCTCGCCGCCCTGACTCTGAGCTCTTGAGGTTGTAGAGAGAAAACCCTTTGCTGAACCCCCTCAAGATTCAGATCTGGATGGCCTCACTTCAGGAGAGAGGAATGAAGATTCTCCTCTTGGAATGAGACCTCTGGGCCTCCTTCCTCTCCCAACCTGGTGCTGGTCAAGATTCTTGGGTTGCACATGACTGGAAACTGCCTCTTGTGAACTCAAATGGGAATGGGGTTTATTGGTAAAAGCTTGCGTAGTTTCGAATTTGTGGGAGGTTGGAGGATTGCTCTCCGAACAGAGGCAGGAAATCAAGGAGCCAGAGTTGGGTGGAATGAGAGCTGAAATCAGATCCTGTGAAAGTTGGGATAGGCTGTAGCCTCCACTGGTGAGGACTGGACACCGGGCTCCCTCCTTGGCACAGCCACCACTGCCGCCCTTGCTGAAGATCTTATTTTATTCTAAACCGTGCCCTCCTCCTTTGTGTTACCCGCTGCTGATTCAGTCACCAAAGGAGAGCATGCCACAGAACCTAGGACCCAAAAAGTCTGTGCAGAGCGGTGCTCACCTGCGTGGGGTCGGTGTCACCCGTTATTGTCATGCTAGTCCTTTATTAAAATAGTGTCCTAGCACTCTGGGTCCATCCTCCTTCCATTTTACAATCCAGCCACTAACTGGTTAACACCTGGTGGGGGGGTGCCTCCCAGAAAGTGCTGCAGCTGACCTCTACTGTGGTTGCTGGGCACTTGTGGCCAAGTGGTGGTATGTGAGATATTCTCCCTGACTGGGTGTACATTAGATCCATTTGCAAGCAAGAGTGGGGCTGACACTTAGAAATTACTAGTGTCTATGTTGAAAAATACTACATGTGCAAAGGGCTACCCAAGTATGATGGTGATATTCATCATGTGTGAGTTGAGGCATCTTTTTTGTTTGGTTCGTAGGACATTTCCATTCATCTCTTTCCTAGACTAAGAATGGGTTTGGACTATGTACTTATTTTTAAAATGAAGATGAATTAAACGGAACTGTCCACAGGGAAGTTGTAAATGAATTATGGAGGGTTAATGCAATAAAATATTATATAGCCATTAAAATAATGGATATGATGACTGGGTAAAAATCCAGAAAGATGTTCATGAAATCTTTAACTTAAAAAGTAAAACACAGGGGCGCCTGGGTGGCTCAGTGGGTTAAAGCCTCTGCCTTCAGCTCAGGTCATGATCCCAGGGTCCTGGGATCGAGCCCCGCATCGGGCTCTCTGCTCGGCAGGGAGCCTGCTTCCCCTCCTCTCTCTGCTTGCCTCTCTGCCTACTTGTGATCTCTGTCAAATAAATAAATAAAATCTTTAAAAAAAAAAAAAAGTAAAACACAAAGCTGGCCAGACATTTACTTTTGCAACTATATGTAAATGCTACTTCTGCAGATAGAGGTTAGAAAGGACTGTAAAGAAAGAAAATTCATATTTTATTAAGATAGCTTCATGCTTGAATCAAAAGCCCCCCCTTTTTTTTTACTTTATTTAAGCTTTATTTAAACATATAATGTAACCCCACCACCCTCTCCCAACCCCTCTTCCCCCCCACCCCCCTCAGTTTGTTTTATGACATTAAGAGTCTCTTTTGGTTTGTCTCCCTCCCGGTCCCATCTTCTTTCATCCCCACTTTTCCTACCACCTTAACTCCCAGCCCCGTTGCATCTCCACTTCCTCATATCAGGGAGATCATGTGGTAGTTGTCTTTCTCCAGTTGACTTATTTCGTCAAAAGCCCTTTTTTAATCACTTTAAAAGTTGAAGAAAACCTTAGTGAAACTATTAAAATTATTTTAAAAAATAAAAATGTTTGGATGCTATCATAACAGCCCTTTTGGTCCTGGACCCAAACTGGGGTGCCCTAAAACCAGGATTGGAAGCCACAAGGGTGTACAGAACACAGCAGGTTGTGTTCCTTCACTGAAAGAACAAATGTTTCCATGGGTCAGGGGCTATTGAAAGTCATGGATAGTCTCAGGTATATTTGACGGAGACAAGCTACTGCTGATTTGGGCAGCAGAGGACTTGCTATGATTTCCTTCTTGCCCCTAGCATTCTACTCTGTTCCAAGGACAGTGAGCAAGGCAGCCACCCAGGGAGGAAGCCAGTGCATGGCTTCAGTGTGTGAAAAAGGAAACTAACGCGTGTCTCCTTGTGCAGACCCTCAGACCATACCTGGGCCTTCTTATTGCAGAATTCATGAACTAGGGAGTTAATTTCCTATCCCTCATTGCTTCTCACATTTTATTTTATTTTATTCTATTTAATTTAATTTTATTTATTTCTCACATTTTTGAGTGCAAAGAAACCAGCTGGAGATGTTAAAATGCAGATTCAGATTCAGTCCCCATAGGGTCGAGTCTGAGTTTCTGCACTCTTAGTAAGCACCCAGATGATGCCAGTGTTGCTGGTCTCTGGACCACACTTTAAATAGCAAGGTTCTGCATATCCTGAAGTCTTGTTTTTCAGATTGTCTTTCCAGTATGTTCACTTAGGCCTTTCTATTCAAAATATTGCAAGATCAGTGTTTTGGAAACTACAGAATATTGTGGAGAGAAATGAAAGACCTGCATATGGGGCGCCTGGGTGGCTCAGTGGGTTAAAGCCTCTGCCTTTGGCTCAGGTCATGATCTCAGGGTCCTGGGATTGAGCCCCACATCGGGCTCTCTGCTCAGCCAGGGAGCCTGCTTCCTCCTCTCTCTCTCTCTCTGCCTGCCTCTCTGCCTCCTTGTGATTTCTATCTGTTAAATAAATAAATAAAAACTTAAAAAAAAAGAAAGACCTGCGTAAGGGCACAGAGGGCCTACTCTCTGGAATTAGAAAATCCAATATTGGTAAAATGTTAATTTCCCTCCAGATTGATGTATAGATTCAACACGATCCCAGTCAAAAGTCCAGCACGCTTTTTGTTTCGTTTTTGGTAGAAATGGGTAGGGTTCTCAACTTTGTGAGAATGCAAAGGATCTAGAAGAGCCAAAAATGAATAAGAACAAAGTTGGGAGACTCACACTACCTGATTTCAAGACTTAGTCTAAAACTGGAGTAATCAAGACAGTGAGTTATGGGCTCAAGTCAGATTCATGGAGCAGAATAAAGTCCAGATGTAGACCCCACACAACGGCCAATTGCTAGATGGTGGTGTGCTAAGTGAGAGAAGTCAGGTGTGAGAACTTACATATACCGCACCGCGCTGGTGGGGGTAACATTCTAGGGGCAGGGTTAGACTCTGGTGATAGAAAGCAGATCAGTGGTTATTGCAGACTTGGGATGAGACCATACTAAATGAGGGGGTGGTCTTTGTGAATCAAGAGAGTGCTTCCCTCCTCACCCCTTCAGGCCAGTAGGACGCAGAACCTGATGGCCTGGGC
>RCUC01113611.1:0-13784 GCA_003697995.1 Taxidea taxus jeffersonii | reverse complement strand
ACAGAGTTATATTCATTTAGGTATATAACATAGTGATTCAGTAACTCTGTACTTTAAGCGATGCTCACAGTGTAGCTCCCATCTGTCACCATACACTATTACAATACCATTGACTATATTCCCTGTGCTATACCTTTTATCCCTGTGTCCTGTTCGTTCCATAACAGGAAGCCTCTACCTCCCACTCCCCTTTTTTTAATTGTAAATTTGTGCTCCATCAGCTGATTTATGGACTTTGGCAGGCTAGCCTACTGTAAGCACTTTTTTTTTTACTTTTTTTTTTTTAAGATTTTATTTATTTGACAGAGAGATCACAAGTAGGCAGAGAGGCAGGCAGAGAGAGGGGGGGAAGCAGGCTCCCCTGCCGAGCAGAGAGCCCGATGCGGGGCTCCATCCCAGGACCCTGAGATGATGACCTGAGCTGAAGGCAGAGGCTTAACCCACTGAGCCACCCAGGCACCCCTGTAAGCACTTTTAAAAATCAGATTTCAGGAACAGAGAACCAATTAACTTTAAACTCTTCATAAGTGTGCAAGTTACAGAATAATTTGAGGATGATACAGAATCATGGAAGTTTAGAACAGGAGGACTTGGAGCCCCGCCTGTCCAGCCCTCATTTCACAGATGGGAAGCAGGCCTGGAGTGGGAATTAACCTGCCACACACCATCTGACTGGCAGAACACCTGACTGCAGGCCAAGAGCTGTGTCCCCTAAATCAGGCTACCTCTGGTTGATCTTGTTGCATCAAGAGACACAAGGATTGGCCTCTGGACTGCAAAAGCCTTGGACGTGTGAAATAGGTACCGACCTTTATTATCCAAGGGAGAAAAATACAGGGAATACAGTGGCCTAAGGGCAAACTGAATGGAAATCCACGTGTCCTGATGACTAAGCCAGCTTGTCTTCTAAGAAGCCAGGGGCAGTACGCTATGGTGGGAAGATCAGAACCTGGAAGAGACATAATCCTAGATCCACTGCCACTTGCCAGGGATGTGACCTTAGACAAATTACTTGCCCTTTATGCATCTCAGCTTCATCTGTAAGATGCGCTCATGGCAGTGCACTTCCCCGGGTGTTGCCTGCATTCAGTTAAGCGAAATGCTTAACCCTGTGCACTCAGGAAACACTTCCTTCACAAACCAGACGACTTAGGAAAGGCCACCATGGGGAGCTCAGGATCTGCTGGTAACATATCTCAAGACCTGCATCTAGTTTTTTAATAACCTCTCTGGGGAGGGCCACGGGCAAGAACTAAGTGATGCCTATGGAATGGCTCCATCTCCTTAGAGGAAAGACAGAGACTCAGACCTAACTTGCTCTCTCCTGTTTGGTGGAATTTGCCAATGTTACCTCTTGCCATAAATTGATGAAATGGGGATGCTGGCAAAATAACAGGCATAGGATATATTATCATTGCTCATTCCTTGGGGAGATCTAGAAGCAACTGGCCAGGAAATATTTAGCAGAATTAATACTTGGGGACAAAAGCTGGTGCATAACAAAACCACTGTGTAAATCAAGCCTAGAATGTAAATCAAGGGCTCCATTAATATTCTGTGTTTTAATGGAAGAAACACCTGCTGGGCTATCAATAAAGGCATTTTGCAGAAATCTGTTGAAATTGTCGTTTAACTACTTGAGTAGCAGGGAACTTCACAGAGTTCCCACCATCATTTCTACACCAAGATGCCAGAATGCTTTTTAGAATGGATTACCATGCATCCAAGGGCATGCAAGCTTTTGTTTTAGAGTTAGGAAAAGTTTTTTATACTGTGGAAAACGGGAAATTTTTTTGTTGCTATTGTGAACTCAGGATATACTTGAAAAAAATCAAGATGCTGCACTTAATGACTTACATTGTAATGACCCACCTTAGATGCTGGAGTCAGACTGCCTAGGCACTTGATAGCTACATGACCTTGTGTGAGATGCTTCCTCAGTAAAACAGGGACAATGGTGTCAGGCCCACAGCAGGGTAAGTGGCCCTTTGTATGTAGTCGGGGAGTGCACGTGGACCAGCAGAATGGGGTGGTATCTTTAAGGTCCCCGTTCAGGTACCACTTTGGTGCAGGGATGCTGTCCACTCCTATTAAGTCAACCCCTGATGCTGCTAATGAGCTTCCAGGGTTAAAGCCTAGTTGCTCTTGGTGAAATAAAACCGTAGGCCAGGATAGTGAAGATGAAGCACTTACTGGTTAATGGTGACTGAGGACACGCCATTTGCAAGGGAAGAACTTGTCACCCAGCCTCAGCCAGAAAGCTCATGGGTTGACAGGAGTCCTACTGGCAAGCTGTTGAGTGCTGTGGGGCGTCATCTGCGGGCTCTGGCAGACTAGACTCTCTGCCCAGGTTGACAGTTTGGGGACATTGCAGGACACTGAATGTCAAGACTATACCACAGCACTGGAGTGAACAGGCAAGGGTCGCTGGGTCTCACCCCAACTCTTCAAAGGCAGAGACCCAGTCTTGTTACAGAGATCTCCTGCGGGCTGAAGGGAGTCATGAATTCAAATCCTGGCTCTACTTTTTTTTTTTTTTTTTAAAGAGTTTATTTATTTATTTGTTAGAGCACAAGCATAGGCAGACGGAGAGGCAGGCAGAGGGAGAAGCAGGCTCCCTGCCGAGCAAGGAGCCCGATGTGGGACTCGATCCCAGGACGCTGGGTTCATGACCTGAGCCGAAGGCAGCTGCTTAACCAACCGAGCCACCCAGGCATCCCCTGGCTCTACTTTTCACTAGCTAGCTAACTTTGAGCAAGTTACTAACCGTCTATACCACTTTCCTTGTCAGTAAAATGATACTGTAAACTACTTTCCTGCTCCCAGGCAGGGTAAGCCGGTCCACATAAAGTGCCCTAGAATGCTGGCATGCCCTCAGTGCTCAGTAGATGGCCGGTATTGTTAGTGAGCCAGGCCACTATGCTCGCCCCCTGGAATGTGCTCCTTGCCTTTGCTTGGGGGTCCTTCCAGCCCATACTCACCACCCTTTTCTAGTCCCTCTCCTAACTTCATGGCCCATATCCATCATGTGTGGCGGCTTCCACCCTTAATCCACTTAGAAATCACCACTCCTTCCTTTGGGCCTTGAGTAATTACTTGTGTATACCTGCTATGTGTTGAGCACGTGCTGTGCTAGGTGCTGGCAGTACAGAAGTGCACAGTTCAGGGTCCCTGACTCAGTTTACAAAGAGGGGGGAGGAACCATCCAGTAAGCAGACAATTAAAATGCAGTGTGGCAAGTGTGGTAATGGTTGTCATGGGACATGTAGGATGGGGCCAGGGAGGCTTCCTGGAGAAGGCAGCAGGCCTGGTTAAGGACTGCGTGTTAAAGAGGAAAGAGAGGAAGACCTGGGGGTGGAGGAAAGGGTACAAGTGAGAGTATGAATGCTCCAGGCAGAGGGAGCAGTGTCCACAGCCAAGAGCATGGCAGGACTGGAGAATAAAAAATGTGTCCTATATTGAGAGCTTAGTTTGAGGCAAGCTATTCCATGGATGTCACATGGATTAATTTATACAATTCTCACAGCACCTGCGTGAGGGAGGTGCTATTATGCTGTTTGTATTGCACATAAGGAAACTGAGGCACGAGGCCTGAGGCCATCAGCTAATGTATAGCAGGGCTGGAATTGGAAGATAGGTATCTTGGCTCCAGAGGTGTGCTTAGGCCACTGCACCCTCCTGCCCCACAGCTGAATGGGATGTGTCTGGGACGGCTGGGCTAAGGTTGGAGAGAGGAAGCCGTAGGGACAGTTAGGGGCCAGACCCTAAAGGGCCCTGAGTGTCACACCAAGAATGCTGAGGGAAGGGAGAGCCACCAAGGGCTCCAAGCAGGGGTGAGGACTTGCTTGTTGTGGTCCTATTTCTCTTCTTTGGAGCACTTTCCAGTTCAGGGTGAGATTTCTGACATCTACTCAACAGTGTGACCTTGAGGGCAGAGGCCTTGGAGGCCCTGCTGTTGGTTGGTGCCAGCTGGGTTAAATGTTTGTAAAGTAAATAGAATAAAGATACAGAAGAGGAGGCAGATGCCCTCTGGAGGGAGCTGCTTGGGTTCAAGTCCTGGCTCTGACACTAGTGGTGAGACCACGTGGCCCCATCTCCTTTATAAAATTGGGATCGTAGACCTGAGCCATATAGCCATTGTGATGAAGTGAAAGAACCTGGGTACATGGTTTGTCCAGCACCATAACTCCGTGGTAACAGCCACTGTAATTTCTCTCCATTCCCTGCCTGCCCTTGTATACCTGCCCAGCAGTGTTTCAGGGGTAGCTTAAAGGGACCTTGCCCCCCCCACCCTAGGTCTCCCGCTGCCACCCCAAATCCAGAGGTAACCACACAGAAGTTTGGTGGTCCCACCTGTGTCCCTGACCCCTGGCCCTTGGAAAGCTACATGCCAACGCTGTGAGGAGGTGTCCCCAGTTCATGGGAAAGGCTCTGCCTCAAATCAGGGATGTGGAGAATGCTAATGCCTTAGCCTTGCCCCTCCTTCCCTCTGGTTCTCAGTTTCCTCATCTGTAAAATGAGGCGGCAGATGGTTGAGTCTTTGTGGGAGCTGACTCAGTTCTCCTGGTGTCCCAGGTAGGGGCAGGTAGCTGGGAAGGCAGCAGGTGAGGGCCTGGCCACCTGCCCCTGCCTGGGACCCCCCTGCCTGTGGGGGGAGAGGAAGCAGTTATTATCCGGGTCAGTGGGACACCTGTTCCTAACCTCAACCAGGCTCTAGTCCTAGCCTCCGTGGCCAGGTCCTAAGTTTGCGCTCTCCCACTCCCTTAGAGACGAGAGAGGATGGTGCAGGTCAGAGAGGGCAGGGCCCCTGGGCCAGGGAGGCCAGAAGCCACCTTGGGGAGGGTGCAAGGCAGGCACCTGGGCTTGAGCCCAAGAATGTTGTTGCTGATGCTTGTGTGTGTGCAGATGGGTCCTTGGAACAGAACTCTGGTTTGTCTTTTTCATTCATTAGTTCCTTTCTTCATTCATTCATCCATCCACTCATCGGCACACACATAGCTCCCTATATGTCACACTCACTTGTGTCAGGACTAGACCCTAAGACAAATCCCCATGTGGCCTCTGCCAATTGAGAGCTTGCCTTCTAGAAGTTTTTGTGCAACATTTCTCGAACTCATCATTATTGGCAGTTTGGCAGACGACGCTTCATTGTGGGGGCTCTACACTCTACACTACTTAGCAACATCCCTGGCTTCTACCCATACATGCCACCAGCATCCCACCAAATCGTAACAACCAAAAATGTCTCCAGATACCGGCAGGTGTGCCCTGGGGTGCAAGTCACCCCTACTGAGAACTGCTGGTCTGACGCTGCTGATCTGCACAGAGGTGCCATAGACAAGCCTGTCAGGTGGGTGCCGTGACTCCTTTAGAGGGAGGCTCCGAGCAGTCTGTCCTCACAGGCATAGCAGGTCAGCAGCCAGGGTCCCAGCTGTGGTCTGCAGTCTGCCATGGTAAGTCATGCCTCCCCTTTCTGCTTCTGCCCACCCTAGCCAGACAGAGGGGCAGGGCTTGAAGCTGACTGATAACCGGGCCAGCCAGGAGCCTAAAGAAAGGACTGGGTGGTGGGGATGAAGTCCTAGAACTTGGTTTCTCAGGGGTGTCCAGGAAAGAGCTGAGTAAGCTGTCTGCTTCCCAGACGAGTGAGGTGGTACACCGGGACCCACTCTGCCCCAGGTCAGTGAGGGCGCTGCTCCACGGAACCCTGCATTGGCCACCAGGGTTGCTGCTAGCAAACTGGCTTCATACAGAGGGCCAGGTTCTTACAAAGACAGCCAAGCAGCAAGTCTCTAGCTGGGAAAGCGAATGGCCTTGATACAGCCTAAGCCAGGCGAGGGTGGGGGCGGGACTTCAGCTTCCCGGGCCACAAGCCACATGCAGACACGGCACCTGGAAGGAAAGCTGCATGGCTCTTTTGTCAATATACCACAGCGAGCTGCCCTCCAAAGACAGTGAAGCACATGCACAAAACCTCATATTAGTCCATCTGAAGGACAGCAGCTGGTTTTGGTTTAATGATGTATTACTTAGATTTGCCACAGTTAATAAACAACCCCCAAATCTCATTTATTTCTCATTCTTGTTACAATCAACGGCTGCAGGTCAGCTCCTTCAGACCTGCTCCACGTGTCTTACCACTCTGGCACCCAGGCTGATGGAACAGCTGCCAGCTGGGAAATGTGTTCCCACGGCAAAAGGAAAAGCATAAATTCACCACGCAATGCACTCCAACCTCCCATCTAAACGTGTCCACCCACGTCCCTTTGCCTCCCCGGGGGGATGAGGCAGATACTGCAAGCAGGCCTGTGGCTACAGGGAAGGATACATACTATTCTCTAGGAAGGAGCAAACAGCTGCACACAAAAATACAACCTGTGACAATGACTCAACTGCCAAAAATCCTAAAATGTGAAAAACAGGAACTCAAGAGTCTACCATCCAAGTCTGTCAGTTTTCCCTACTTCACAGATCAGGAGAACTGGTAAACTTGTTAGGGGTTTTGCAAGATCTCAGTTTATAGGTCTTTACAGGTGCAGAAACAGAAGCCAGCTTTCCTGACCTCATCTCACTCCAAGGATCTCTAGGATCCCCATAGAGCAAGCCTCTCTGCTCATGAGACACCTGGAGGTTTGAGTTCCTCAGCCTGAATGCCTTAAAATTATTTGTATGGTTTGTGTATACACATGGTTTGTGGGATAGCTTTTCTGAAGTTTCTAACACCACAAAGGTCCAGCCAGAACCGTGGACCTAGATCCCAAGTCCATGTCCACAGGCCACGACTTCCTCAGGTCAGGTGCTGTGTTAACTGTAAGACGGTCCCTTCAGAGATGGGAGGCTGGTGGTAACTTAGGTCACAGTGAGTCCAAGCATGTCATGACCAAGGTACAGAGTCTTATATCAACAGAAGAGAGTAGAGACCAGCTGCAGCTTGGCATTTTGACTGGAGAAAATGCAGTTCAGGGAAGTCAGCAGCTCTCCCCCCACCACTGTCCCCACAGTGGCAGACATAAAGGCCTAATCTGATTCCAGAATGCTGGATTCCAGGCAGAGACAAATGAGGGAGGAGATCCAGGGGGCCTGGCTCCGCCTGGCTTGGTTACTTTACCTGGTGTACCTTTCTCCCCTGGAGGTAATTCCTACCAAAAGCAGAGGTTCCTACACAGACCAGAAATGCTGGTGTCAGGGCTTTTACAAAGTACCTGCAGGGAACACAACAGAAGAAAGGGTTAACTGAACTGCTGTCTTAATCATCCATGTACCTTCCCAACCACATTCAAGGTAAGCCTTTGGGTGTAAGTCAACAAAAATGACAGTTTAGCACATTTATTTGTTCGGTTGTTTACATATCTGGCAAATGCATTTGGATCTGTCCTCTAGCATCATGTCTGTGGCTAAACATGGAATCAAACTTTAAGAACATCCATTCATTCCTTCATCCCTCCCTTCATCCTTTGATTCATTCAATAGTGCGTATCCAGGGTAACTTGGGCCCTATGCTAAAAACAAACAAAAACCATCATCCCTGCTTTCAAGTACTGAGGGAAGGGAGATAAATAATCAATTAGTGATAGCAAAAACAACTGTAGAAGCATTTGTGAGGTACAGCCTTAGGGCATGATTCCCTCTACAGGAAAGGGGAATCAAGAAAAGCTTCCTGGCAGATGCCTTGTCCATCTTGACTTTAATTTAGAACAGGAGTAGTGATGAGGCACAGGGGAGCAAAAGCGAGGAGGTACGGGGCACCAGAGCATTTGCTGTTGTTGGGGCATAAAGCAGGGGTAGTGGGGCAGGTTTGAGAGGTGGGCAAGGCCTTGGCTTCCCAGATTGAGGGGTGTTAGCATGACCCAATGTGCCTGGATTTGGGTGGGGGGGGGGTCTGTACCTTAGCTCCACTCAGTTCAAGGTCTGAAGTTACCAGAATCCTGTCCTGAGCAGCCTCTTACCCATGCCAGTTATTTAAAAAGTAAACATTTCCAACAGTGTTTACATTTTCTGAGAAGCATAAAACTGGCCTTCCTCCACAGATCTACATTTTTAGATTTCTCCCCCATTTTCTGGAGATGGGGAGAGTGGACCTCAGGCCTTTAAAGAACTGTGGTTAATAATTTGCTGATAATGGAAAAAATGAATGGCTAAAAATTTGTCTATAAACTAGAAGGGAGATTTAATGCTAGGAAAAAACACTAACAAAAGTCATCAATCATATCTGAAGAAATCTGCACCGCCTGCCTGATAAGCCAAAGCAGAAGCATCACGACCAGCTGGACCGCCTACCAAGTCAGTCACCACATCACCAATTCCCATCCAATCTGCCTCTGAAATCTATCGCCAATCTGCCCCTTACCTCATGCCTCACCATCAATTCGTACACGTAAAATCTGTATACTACTCTGTAAATTTTACCTATACGTCCTCTGGGGCTCCACATACCACTATCAGGATGAAGTATGCTCCTGAGCAGGGCATTCAAGCTTTCATGAATGGCCCTAGCCCAGCTCTCCAGCCTCTTTCCCACCATGCCCAACTACCCTCATGCCCAACACATAGGGCTCCTTTAACCTAAACGCAAGAGCATTTGTTTTGCTCAAAGCCTAGGGAAAAAGAGTCCAAGAGTCAACTTACAAATCTACTGAGCGGATTCCTTTATGGTCCAGGAACACCCCAAAGCTGAACAAAGAGACAAAAGCCAAATCCAGCTCGGCTGCCACAGCTAACAAAGATGCACTCTTACAACAAGACCGGCCTTTACGGTTTACAAAAGCACTTTGACTCCTACTCTCTCACTGGCTCTCAAAGACCTGAGAAAAATGTAGGCATGAATTAGTATTCCTATCCGAAAGATGAGGAAACCTCCGCAGGGAGGCAGTATGTGCTTACAATCACACAGCCAGTAAATGATGGCCTCTGACTTCACAAACCAATGTTCTTTCCATACAACAATATTAGAGGACACGCGCAAAATGAGGAACAGGAGTGCCAGTTTTTAGGTCCACAGCCACACAGCTTGTCCCTTCTCAGACCAGCCCCATTCACTTCTCCCAATCTGAGGGTGTCCTGGCTGCAGCGCCACATGCTGAGTCATACTGAAGCCTGTTTGGCCAATGACCTGGGCCAGACTCCATGGTTGCCATCTCACAGTTTTGTGTCCAGGGCGGAAGGGAGGGGCATACAAGGCAACCCATCAGCAGTGGAATGAGACCCTGGCTGTACCCCTGGGATGGCGCTTGAGCATCTTTCCTGGTCTGCTCAGCCTCGTGAAGGTGGCTCACCTGGGGTGCTGTAGCACCTGCAGCAGCGTGCTCTTGGGAGGCACCCGGTAGAGTTCTGTCCCAACTTCATCCTCAAAGTAGACCTGCAAGAATAACAGAAGAACAGGAATCAGACACAAATACAGGGCCTCAGCAGCACTAGGCACGTTGACGCCAAGTCTAGGTAAAAGCTAAAGAGATGGCTATGAGTCCTTTATAGATTTGTGGAATATAAAGCACTCAGTCCTCGCACACCATACTAAGAAAGGTATTATGGGCTCCATTTCCAAAGATAGAATGAAGGCTCAGAGAAGGGGAATAACTCACCAGTAACACCCAGCTAGCAAACAGAGGAGCCAAGATTCAAGCCCAGGCCTGTGAGCCTTCCCTTCCCTAGCGATTCAGTCCTAGACCCCCTTAGATGTAGAGGAAGCAAGCTACTGTGGTCCAAAGCAGGGGAAGAGCCCGAGGATGAGAAGAATGATGGCCCTGTGCAGGTGTCAGGGCCCACGCAGGGTGAGGAAGATGTCCGTACAGAAGGGCTGGCAGGGAGTGAGGGTGTCAGAGCCTGGTCACTGGAGGGCAGCCTTGCTGGGAGCTGGCCAGCATAAGCCAGGTGATAAGGGTTACCTGGTAGAATGGCTGTCCAAGATGAGATGTCAGAGCCCATGTGGTTGAGAAGAGTGTCCTTGTGACGGGACAGCTGATACAGGGTCTTGAGAATTAGACGGTACTAGTATATCAAAGCCAATTTCCTAATTTTGATAGTTGGAATTATGGAGGAAAATATCCTTGTTTGTAAAAAACTGACACTGAAGTATTCAGGGGCAATGTGGCATCAGTTGGCATCTTACTCTCAAATGGTTAGTAAAAGAGAAAGTCTTTGTACTGTAAAATGTGATTTAAAGAAAAAAAAAGTCCCAACAATGGAATAATCGAATACTATTCAGCCTTAAAAAGGAAACTGACACAGGCTACAATACGGATGAAACTTGAAGACATCAAGCAAAGTGAAATAAGCCAGATACAAAAAGACAAACAGTATATGCTTCCACTTAACTGAGGTTCCTAGAGTAGTCTCATTCATAGAGAGAGCAAGTATAATGGTGGTTGCCAGGGGCTGGAGGGAGGAGAGAATGGAGTTACTGTTTCATGGGTGCAGAGTTTCAGTTTGGGATGATGAAGTGGAGATGAATAGTGGGAATGGTTGTACAACCACATAAATGTACTTAATGCTACAGAAGCAGGCACTTAAAAAATGGTTCAAATAGTAAATTTTATGTTCTGTATCATTTGACACTATATTTTTTAAGATTTTATTTATTTATTTGAGAGAAAGGGAGAGTATGTGCAAGCATAAACAGGGGGAGAGGGATATGGAGAAACAGGCTCCCTACCAAGCAGGGAAACCAACATGGGGCTCGATCCCAGCACACTGGGATCATGACCCAAGCGAAAGGCAGGCGCTTAACCCACTAAGCCACCCAGATGCCCCGACACAATTTTTTTTAAAAGCAGTAAAAACCTGCCCCCACCAACACCCCACCCCTGCAAAAAAATATCCTATCTAGGAAAAAGGTAAAACATCTCTTACCTCTAAATTATCAGGGCAGTATTTCCGCTCTAAATCCCAAGAGGGCGTTTCACCAAACATCACCATTAGATGATCAATAAACCTAAGAATATAACATGTACTTTCTGGGTATCAATAATTCATGATCTATTTTCCAAATCACAGTCCCTGGACACCCATTCAGATTGCTATCAAAAATGTACAAAACATGAAATGCAGGCCTAAGCCATTTCAAGCCAAAACCATCTGGTTTAAGCCAAAATGTAAATGTGTATTACTTGTCCTATTGACAGTAATTTTTTTTTTTAATTTTATTTATTTATTTGACAGAGATCACAAGTAGGCAGAGAGGCAGGCAGAGAGAGAGGGAGGAAGCAGGCTCCCCAATGAGAGGAGAGCCCGATTCAGGGCTCGATCCCAGGACCCTGGGATCACGACCTGAGCCAAAGGGAGAGGCTTTAACCCACTGAGCCACCCAGGCGCCCCCCTTTTTTTTTTTTTAAAGATTTTGTTTATTTATTTGACAGACAGAGATCACAAGTAGGCAGACAGGCAGGCAGAGAGAGAGGAGGAAAGGAAGCAGAGAGCCCATTGCGGGGCTCGATCCCAGGACCCTGGGATCATGACCTGAGCCGAAGGCAGAGGCTTTAACCCACTGAGCCACCCAGGTGCCCCGACAGTAATTTTCTTTAAACTGACTCAGGCTTAACATTCCTTACATTTAGTCACATTCTAAGCATTAACCCTATGGAATCACACATTAAAGTTGCTAGTTATATATATAGTTATATATAAATAGACACTTCAATTACTATGCATATACTACCTAGAATGACTTTGTATCTCATTAGAGATATGTGTCAATGCTTGACAGACAGTACTGTGGTGCTCTACTTACTATCCCAGTCAGGATGATGCTGAGACTTGTGTCTGTCATTGCAAAGGTAGTTATAGTCAGTAAAGGGAGAAATCAGCTCCAGGATAGAGAGATTATGCCAAACCAGACTGTTAACCCTCTATTCTCTTCCCTCCTCAACCAAAAATCCACTTGTCCCTCTGCTGAGACAGCAAGGAAAGAGCATGCCAGCAAGAACAGAGGGCTCTTGGGCAAGTAAGTACCTGGAGTCCTCATGAAAAGCAGCAATGAAGTCCGACTGGGCATGCTCCGGATACAGAAAGAGCACGGGCCAGCTTAACCTGCCCTGCTCATCTACATTCAGCCTGGCTCCGTAAGGGTTCTCCGAGCTGAGCCCATCCAGGAAAAGCTCACCTAGACCTTCTGAGTCTGAATCTTCATCCTGACCAGCAACTTCAGAGACTAGCCTGATGTTCCTAGCCTGGATTAAAAACAGAAATATACAAACCTTATTGTGTGGAAGGATGCAAGCCCATATCAACAGCAGGGAAACCACCATACTGTAAGCTCCCCGAAGCCAGCTGTACACAATTCGTCTTCATTATCCCAGAGGCCTAGCACAGCAGGGTTAACTCACCTTTGCCAGGATTCCACCACATACTGGACCCTGTGTCACAGGAAAAAGTTCTTGCCCTTAAGACCCCACTCATGGTCTAGTGGGCAAACAGCTATAGAAATAAGTACAATATAAGGTAAGAGGAAGTGGAGTGCAGAAGTACAGACCATAATAATTAATTCTGCCTGGGAGCTGGAGAAGACTGGGGAATACTGGGCCTTGAGCAATAACTATGAAAGGCAGAGAAGCTGGAGGGGTGGGGAGAGGATGGAAAGGCAGTCCACCTCCAAGGAACACCATATGCAAAGGCAAAGAAAAGATCAGGAGTGTAGTGTATACAAAAATGGCAAGTGTGTTGCTTTAGCTAGGACATGGAATACTAAAAATAATACATATTTTTCTAATCTTGACTGTATCATGGAAATAAAGATAAATCAAATGTCTGAATAGAAGAGTTGTCTCTTTATGTATGTGTATGGAGGCTAGCGCAAGAGGGGAAAGTTACATGCAATCTAAAATTACTTTTGATACCCCCCAAATCAGGGGCTTGCAAATCTTTCCTTAAAGGGTCAGGGAGAAATATTTTAGGCTTTGTGAGCCAAATGGCCTCTGTTGAAATTAACTACTTGACTCTGCCACCATGGTGTGAAAATAGCCATAAGTAACATATAAACAAACAGACAGGGCTGTGATCCACTGGCTCCTGCTTTAAACCATCAGTAGAATATGGTCTGTGTATACAACTATACAATTCTTATGTACACTGAAGCTTGAAATGCAGGGTCAAACTAAAGGAGAGAGCCAAAATCAGGCCTGTATGCGAATGGGCATTCCAGTATTCTACATTTTAGAAAATGACCAAATCTCTCACTGTGAATGAGGGTTAGCAGGAGAATCTGTGGAGTATTTCATCCTGCTTAATCTGTTAACAGGAGTAACATTGTTATGGGGAGGGACTAGCGGAGTCCATTTTGGTAGTGTGAAGTTCTCAAAGTCAACAAATAACTTAAATGGTGCATAATTTGACTTAACAAAGAATGAAACCAAGAACCTAGTCTCCAAACTCATGGCAGGTGTCATCTCCCTTGTGAAGACCAAGCAAGCCACAACTCCAAAGGTGACTTGCTGGGTATCCAGTATCCAAGTAAAAACAAGATCTGGCTCAGACTACATCCATTTAAAATGCAGGGAAGAAATGAGAGGGTCGAATTTTTATTGTTGTTAAAGGAGCAACATCCTAAATACTCAGATTTTTTCAGGATGCAGTAGCTAAGAGCAAGGACCTGGCTCTGATACACATTAGCTGTGTGAGGTTTTCTCACCTCCCTGAGACCACATCACCACCTAGCAAATCAGGAGCTAGAAGATCTACCTCAGAAGGCCACTGTGAAGATTAAATAATGCTTAGCCCATAGCAACTATCCAGTAAGTACAGCTTACCTGAGATCAACAAGCAGGAAGACTGACTGAACTCAGGGGTCTGATTCCAGA
>ML098327.1:0-41237 GCA_003697995.1 Taxidea taxus jeffersonii | reverse complement strand
CCCCACTTGCATTCTCTCTAAATAAACAAATAAAATATTTTTTAAATGGATGAATATTAAATTTCTTAGAGCAACACTAAAAATACGGCACAAGGAATTATAGTCTAAGAGCCGTAGCTGACTTACCACAGGGTACCAAAAATAAATGTATAACCCAAGAAGAGGGAGACAAAAGGAATAGAGAAGCAAAGTAAAACACGCACAAAAGAAGAGGTGGGGAAAGTATATAGAGAGAAAATAATAGCAAACTGGTAGACTTACTTACAAACTATATAGATCATTATCTAAAACGTAAATACACTAATCCAGTGAAAAGGCATCAACTTTCACACCCTCAAAAAGCAAGAACCAACAACAGGCAAGCTCTGAGTGACACGCCCATGGATGCAAAGGAACAGGCAGATTGAAAGCGAAAGGAGGGAAAATGGACAAGCAAATTGTGTCCAGAGAAATCTCAGGGACACGTGTCACCATCCATCAGAAGAGACTCAAAGCAAAGAGACAGAGGTGAGGAGAGAAAAATCACAATGAATAAAAAGTTAATTCTCAAGGAAGACAAACGTTCCCAACGGTGACTGTCTCTGATAACAGAGCCACAAAGCGCCTACAGCAGACCTACCCGAGCTGAAGGGGACAAGAGGGCGATCCGCGTCCGAGCTGATTCCTACACTTCTCTGTCCTACAGAGTTCAAGACGGCGAGGCTGGTCTGTGGCCACACGGCCGGCTGAGGGGATGGGGACAAACTGGAAGGGGCGTGAGGGAGCGTTCTGAGGTAATGAGAGTGCTCTGTAGCTACACCTGATTACATGGGTATGTGTGTAGGTCTTTGTCAAAACTCTTCAAAGCATACATTTGGCTTTTTATAATAAAAAGGAAAAGAATAGAAAATGTTAGGTAACAAAGTATGGTGACCATCACAAACGCCACAGACGGGGGACTTGAACAGCAGGGGTTTATTTTCTCTCAGTTCTGGGGTCTGGATGTCCAAGATCAAGGTGTCCACAGGGCTGGTGTCTCCCGAGGCCCCCCTCCTCCGTGTGGAGACGGCCGCCTTCTCCCAGCGTCCTCACAGGGTCGTCCCGCTGTGCGTGTATGTGCTCAGCTCCTCTGCTCAGAGGACGCCAGATCCCCCAGTGACCTCATCTTGTCTTAATCTCCTCTTTACAGACCCTATTCTCAAATATAGTCACATACTGAGGTTCCGCAGGTTATAACTTCAATGTATGAATCTGGGAGCAACGCAATTCAGCCCGAAACACAGAGCACGTAAATCATAATCCAGTTAGAATCCAGAAAAGGAGGACTTGGTGATCATCCAACGAAACCCACACAAATCACTACGATGTGTGGCTTAAAAGAAAACAACCCAATTAAACAGAAATTGAGGAAACATTCCTTTAAAATGAACCCAAACATATATATTTTTCCCTCATAAGAGCTTTTCCGTTTTGTTTTCTGGTAATCTGGGGAGCCACGGGAATTTTCCAAAATCCACATGGATCCTCTGACCCTGGTAATGAGCTTCACAGAAGCGGGTGTGGGGGCTGTGGGGACACTTACTTCCGCCCTGGAAGCTGACAGAGGTGGGCTTGGGCACAGCAGAGGAGCAGCCAAGACAGTGGGGCGGCCAGGATGGGAGTCACCCTGAGGGGGGCTGTGGTCCTCCCGGGACGGCCGCCTCCCTGAATCACGGAGCTCGTGGAAATGGAGGTTATAGATTTCTCCCCTCGTGGATCCACACACCCCCTCCAGCGGTTCTGCCCCCAGATCGGAGCATGCCCTCGGCTGGGGTAGGAAAGCCATTCTCCGGACACCTGATCCATTCCATGTGGGTTCAGCCGTGCCTCCCAAGCTCGTTAGACGGCACGTAAGGCCCCTCTGTGAGCAGAGTGAGAGTCAGTGTCGCCTTCAGAAGGCAACGCCGACAGGGTGCCAGTGAGGCTCCGAGCTCCCACGGGGAGCCCTGGACTGTAAACACCGGGGGCCGCAGGGCTGGCCTCCGGAGCACTGTGCCCCCATGCAGGCGGGCGACCCTTGCTGCAGGCCGCTGCCATCATTCCAAGTCCGTAAACGGGTGCATATACAAGTACATAATTTATTTAAAATCAGGACGCGTGTCCCACTCAAAATTACATGGTTTGCAGAATCACTGAGTTGGCCGTCTTTCACAAAACTGCTCCTTCCCGAAGTCTGCCTTCCCTCCCACAGCCGCCGCAAGGCTTTCCTGTCCTCACAGAACGCGGCCACACGAGAGCCCATCGTGCACAGTGTGGATTTTACTTGCCAAAGAATTTGGGGGGCGGGGGCAGTGCACAAGGCCGTGTGAGCTGTGCTGCACGTAGGAAATCTCATGAAGCTGGCGTCAGCCTCCAAGGAGGAAAAGCTGGGCGGCTGCTTTCAAAGTGAGTGAGGCCAGTATTACCCCATGACAGGCATTAGTGATGAATAATTAAGTGTTTCATATAATGTTGCTTTGGTGGAAAAATGACAATTCTACAATGGATGGCCCTAACCCCATTCTGTATCATTCCAAGGCATGAGAGCGTAGGGAGGGGTGTTAATAAAAAAACACTTATCCGAGGGCTGAGCGGGAGCCCTTCCGAGGCCGAGGATCTTTCAGAACCCCACAGTGACCCTGCCGGGAGAATTTCATGAAAAATTTAAGAGAGAAATTTCAACCTGGAACAAGCCCATGTCTCACGCCAGCTTGCCTGGGGTCAAACTGCGTTTTCTCGATAAAGCACAGTTAATGTCACGGATATAAATAAATCATTCACAAATGCAGATGTTACGGTCCCCTGAAACGAAACCTCGGCGTTCCCTCAAATCCCTTGTTTATGAAGTGCTGGAGTTATTTAAAACAACTTAACAAATGCATCCATGCATAACTTCCTATAAAAATTGTTTATTGCAAGAATTTTTTCTTTCCTTTCAGTGACCATAGCTACTCCTCCGAGGGCCCCTCGACCACGCCGACGGTTGCAGGACGCGCTGGCCTGTGGCTGTGTCTGTTGTCTGCCTCACGCTTGCCAAGAATGTCACTCCTCTCTGAGGAGAAAAACTATATTCCAAAGATCCTTCTTTTTTCCCAGCAGCCTTTCTTTCAGCACGGGGAAGAGTGATCTCTTTAGTTTGCAGGAAGTGCCAATTACAATCTGCACTTTTATGCGTTCATTCTAACTTCATGGAAAAGTGCAAAAGTTCTGCAACGAGCTGAACTAAGGCAACATTTAGGATACAGAGATGAAAAGTTAGCCACAAGGAACCACACCAGACATTTCTGTTTAAGGTAAACAAAAACCTGTTAATTATTTTCTTTGCACGTGTTGAACTGATTCAGGGGACCTGGGACTCTCCGTGTCCTGGGAAAGGGTCAGGTCACACTCAGGAAGCCTCAGGACCGAGGTTGAGGCTCAATGCACTGATCTTTAACTACGTCCCAGCACAAGGGTGAGTATTTTGCAGGATTTCCCTCATTTAGGTTCCCTGGTATAAGCACACGAGGAAGTAGTCACATCTTATAGATTATGAAATAAAGCACAAAGAAATTTGAGCATTTCCCCCCAGGAAAAGAATCACATAGACATCCAGTTTCAACCTGACATATCCAGCTCCAAATCTCATATTTCTCAGCAGGTACGTAGACCCCTCTATGCAAGCCCCCCACAATCAGGAAAGGTTCTACTGACCCAGTAGAAATTGGGCCACAAAGTGAGATCTCCATTCTTAGGAGCAGCAAAAACATGCTGCGCAAAGCAGAACGCTTGGATTCCGGTCCTCGATCCGCCCTGTACTAACCCAAATTAACCCGATGAGTCCATGTGCACCTTCCAAGCTCCAGCTGCTCGGTCGCTAAAACAAGGGCCATTTCACTCATTCTGGCCCCTCTTGAAAGAAGGAAGCCCAGGTGAGTTTGTGAATGGGACAAATCTTGGAAAACGGTAAGGCTGGTGCTGTTGTAAGGTAAGAATGATGATGGTTGGGCTGCCTGAGAGCCGGAGGAGCCTGCCAGGGCCTCCCGGACCAGGAGCAGCGTAATTTCCCTGCAGGAGTCTAGAGACGCGGAAACAATCAAGGGCACAGAGAAGAGAACGCACAGCGACATCAGACGGACTCCCGGCAGGTAACGAAGATGCGGTGTGCACCCCTATGCTGGCGCTTGGACCCCTCCTGGGGCTTCCCAACTAACGTGCAGCATCTTGACTCACGTGTCCTGTAACCACCGGTGCCGGCCAGTGGGTGCCACCCGCCTGTGCCATGCACAGGGCACGGGCAGCATTCCAAGATGGGCTTCTTAGCTTTGTTTGCTTGTTATCTGGGTTTTAAAGAAGCTACCCATAAATGCTGAGGCAGCCTTTAAAAAAAAAAAAAAAAACTGAAACCAAATATAAAATATTTACTCCCAGGATGTAGACTGTTGGAGCCACTGGAGAAAACAGTCTGCTTTTAGGAACCAGACTGTGTGGGCCACCTGGTTTCAAGAGTGATTTTTATTTATACTCATGAGTAAAAACAAAGAGTGGCTGTCTCTATTCTGCCCATCGACCAGCAAGTCTTCCAAGCTACATCAAAGTTCTAGGCCCCACTTAGAGTTCTCTAAAAAGGAGCTTGGATTACAGACTACACTTTCTCCTGTGGAGCACGTGGCCTTGGAGACACCAGTAATGCCCTCCTCTCCGGATCTCTGCAACCAGCTGAACCCCAAGCGCCAGCAGCCGCAGGGCGATGTACCAGGGTGTAGGACCGCACGGGTGCTCCAGGACCACAGAAACACAAGGTGACGTTCTAGTCACGTGTGTATCCATGTGCTTGGTGTGAAACAGTATGTGCTGCTCAATTAATAACTGGGGTGGTCCCCTAGATCTGCAAGGGGTTTTGCAATCATTGTGAAACAATACGGACTTGGAATTTAATGGGAGACAAGGTAGCCCGCTGGGGGCCGGTGAAAGACAGAGTCCTAGTAGCTCTCCAGGACTTGGGTCTCTCGGCAGCCTACGAGAAGGACTAGGTGTGCAGACCCTTCTTTCTCACAGTGTAGAGGCTGGAAGTCCAAGATCAAGTGCTGACTGATCTGGCTCTTGGTGAAGAGACAGCCACCTTCTCACAGTGTCCTTCATGCCACAGAGAAAGCCATCTGTCCTGTAGCATCGTACACCCTCACGACCCTACGTAAACCTAACCACCTCCACAGGCCCCATGTCCTAATATCATCCCATTGCAGGTTAGAGTTTCAACACATGGATTTGGGGGAGAAACAGTCAATCCCTAGCACCACATCTGTAAAATGGACACAAAACCCCTTCGACCTCACATGGTAAAAAGTGGGCACAGGGCACTAAGCAGAAGACAGAAAGACCCTACCCTAGCTCCTGTAATTTCTGTTGGCGCCCAGTGTTGAGTCTAAAATGACTTTTGCACAAATATTTCTTATTGAAAACTAAAACTCCTCACTGCAGGCAGCTGAATCAGCAAAAAGGCTAACCCAAGTTTCTGTTAACTTGCCTATATTGACGATAGTTCGGTAAAATCTGTTAAAGACTCAGAATGAGCCCTACTCTTTATTTTAAATGCGGAGTGGGGGAGTCTGTCTTCCGTCTTTTCTGTTGTACCCTTGAAATTTTACTCATTTTTCTTCTTTTAAAAATACTGGTGGCGTTTTTCAAACCATGGACAGAAGCTGCGTTCTAAAAGGCACAGAATGCTCTAGAAGCCGTGGGACTTGGGGAGGTGTCAGACCCTTGCTGCAGAGCCAAGGTTGGAAACAGGTTTTCTGCCAGCTTTTCATGAGATTCCCCATCGTTCCAGCTCCTATCAGTCAGGATCAGTTTCCCCTGAAGTTACGTTCATTTTCCCTCAGTCTCCGGTTTGCACCCTCATCTGAATCCGTGCTAATAACGGACGGGAAACAACCAATGTCGGCGGCATCATAAAATCCAGGCCATCAGACTAGCAGGGCCTCTGCTGATCGAGATGTTACACCGCATTCAACCCGCTGAAACCATCCCGGGAAGAAGCATCACTTTGAGGATACATACATTAAAAATAAATCAGAATTCACAGATCCCAGTTATCACTTTGTCTACACATGTATTTTTAAAGACTCTGAGAGCCTTTCCCTTTTGTCAGTTCATCTTCTTCTGAGCTGCTGGCTTTCCCCGTTGAGGTAAGACATGACGGTTGTCCTTCCTGACTCACAGTAATACGATACCATTTATGTATTTGTCTCCGATTCTTTTCTGGAGTGTTCCCCAAGCCTATCAGCTCACCCTGCTGTCACACGACGCAGCCTGTCCCAGGCTCCCCTGGGCCTGAAGATGGTCTGACACCTGTTCCAAGTCGTCCCTGAACCTCTCTCAGGAAGGGTGCAGTAGCGTTGGGCAGGGGACCGTGGGTTCGTAGAATTTACTCTGTTCTTAGAGTCGGCTGCATCCTGGGGACTGTTTATTTTCTGCTGAACAAAATATTCCCACCTTTGCCAGGCCCCTTCAGAGCCGAGGATCTCTCAGGATAAATCGATACCTGAAGGTGTAGCCATGACAACGGGAGAGATCAGCCAGCCTAAGCACAAATTGCATTGATTTTTTTTATTTGGTTCAAGACAACACCATGCCTGAGTGTCAGAATAAGTCCCCTTCTTCGCAACATAGGCTGCTACAGCTCCTAAGTAAACAGCGTTTTGTAAAAGCATAATTGCATTAATGTCGCTGGGTAAAAGTACAGCCTCCTCCAAATAAAGTGGGCCATGCTGCATGCTATTAGGGTTTTAATAACCCATGAACACAGCAACAGCTGTTCCGTGTGGCCTCCTCGTGTCCCGGTTCCCTGTGCCCCATCGCTGGCTCTGACTGGCCATCCCTCTGTGCCTGGCCTCGCCGGGTGGGTGCTGGGCCGCAAGCAAGAGACCACACGTGTCTCCCAGAGCCTTCCCAGAGCAACAAGAAGCCTTATTTATCTGCAAGATGAGACTTGCAGCTGTGAGGAATGCAAAGAATGCTCCTCAACCCGACCATCGTAAGTGAAGTCGTGGAGGTCCCCGTAGTTCCTCATGCACCCGGCCACTCTCCTACAGCCGGAAGTAAGAGTGGGCTGGACAGGCACCGCGGCCGACCTTGGGTCGTGCCCACTGCAGTCGACCACACGGTACAGCAGCATCGTCCATCGTCCTTCCCTCCCCCAGGAGGAGAGATAATTCAGCACACAGTCGTGAGGACAAGCCATGCTCCCATAGCTGCGGAAGGTATTTTACTCACTGGCTGTTATACTGTTGCCCTTTGGGGTCTTCATACCCTCAGTCCCCAAAGACAGTCAACTTTTCGGGGAAATACTCATTGTGATGACATGTCCTTAGACCCCGGTTAAGACTGGAGCGCACAGAAAGAACTCGGGAAATAATTACCTCTACGAAGAAAACATCTCAACATAAGACACCATGAAACTTTCAGTTATCATCTGGACTATGTTCTTTTTAATCCAAGAGAATACGAACATCTAAGTATTGGGGAAAATAAAAATAAAGCTAATATTAAATAAGGGCTTACCATGTACTTGACATTGGGCAGAGCATGTGACCGTTGCTCCCCTTGGTTCCCATAACAACCTGAGAAGAGTAGGGGAGACTACTTTCTCCACTTTGCTGACGAGCAAACTACAGGTGGAAGAGGCTAAGGAAGCAGCCCGGATAAATCCTAACACACGTGCAAACAGAAGAGAAGAAACCCAGGCTTTGACTTTGGGGTTTGATCCTAAATCCCTAGGCTTTCAAGAGAGAATGAAGGGACCATCACAATAGTGCACATTAGCATTATCAATAAGGAAGATTAGGGAGCCCTTGGGATGGGCTGGAGTCTGGGGAGGTATCCTGGGTGTGGAGACCTGAGGAAGCCTCACATGGATGCAGCAGAGGCACACTGACCAGGCAAGGTGGGATGGGGCAGCCACAGCAAGGCAGGCAAGGCCCGGGTCCAAGGGAGGCAGGGGTGTGAGCAGGGGGGCAGAGCAGGGCAGCTGCGACATCCACATAGAGGCGTGTCTGGAAAAAGGATTTTACGTTCCCATTAACAGCTGTCTTTCACGGACGATCCTGTCTCTCAGCCAGGAAGCTGAGCCTCTCCCGGCTCCCATCATGTACACCCAGGCACTCAGGGCATCATCATGGGAAGGGCCTTCCAGTCCCTCAAACTCAACACATCCACACGAGACTACCTCTCCACGTCCTCCCAAACTGCCTTCTCCGAACCCCATACTCAAGGCCCAAGAGCAATTGCCTCCCACCGTCGCCCGCGAGGAAGGCCGGCACCACTCCTAGGCCACGACCCACACCCGAGCACCAGCACCCCGGTCTCTGTCCTTCAGGGACGTCCCCTGGTCGCCTCCGCTCTGTGCTCATCACCGTTTCATCCTCTCACCTCTCTCTCCCCATCCGAACCGCCTACAATGTTTAGGTTCTTTTTTTTTTTTAACTTTATTTAAGCTTTATTTAAACATATAATGTAACCCCACCACCCTCTCCCAACCCCTCTTCCCCCCACCCCCCTCAGTTTGTTTTATGACATTAAGAGTCTCTTTTGGTTTGTCTCCCTCCCGATCCCATCTTCTTTCACTCTGGAAAACAGCATGGAGGTTCCTCAAAAAATTGAAAATAGAGCTACCTTATGACCCAGCAATTGCACTACTGGGTATTTACCCTAAAGATACAAACATAGTGATCCAAAGGGGCACATGTACCCGAATGTTTATAGCAGCAATGTCCACAATAGCCAAGTTATGGAAAGAACCTAGATGTCCATCAGCAGATGAATGGATAAAGAAGAGGTGGTATATATATACGATGGAATACTATGCAGCCATCAAAAGAAATGAAATCTTACCATTTGCGACGACATGGATGGAACTAGAGCGTATTATGCTTAGCGAAATAAGTCAACTGGAGAAAGACAACTGTCACATGATCTCCCTGATATGAGGAAGTGGAGATGCAACGGGGGTGGGAGTTGAGGTGGTAGGAAAAGTAACAATGTTTAGGTTCTTGATTCATCCTCAGACTAACGCCCAAGATCTTTCAAAATACATTTTATCATGCTGCTTCCTGACACTTCCAGATTCCCCATCACACGCAGAAACCTCCCCAACTCCTTCGTCCTGGGGGAGATCCCAGCTGGGCCCCTCGTCTGGCACCCCACGCCTGCCCGACTCACACCCCTCCTCCCCCGGACCCCAGCCTCAGAACCGCAGGACCTCATTAGCTCAGACTCCTACCTCCTCAGTCCGCAGCTTGCCATCCCACACGCTCTTCCGTCCATTAGGACCCGACTCACAAGCGATCTTCCTTGAGAGGCTGACTGCCCAGCCCAGTGTCAGGAGCTCAGTTTTCCGTGATCTTCCAAGACTGTGCAGCCTCTGGTGAGGCTCTTCACAGAGCATGATTGCCCGTTTCCAGCTCTGACTCTCCACCGGGGCTTCTTCCTGGGGCTGGGGGGCCCCTAGGTGTCTGAGTGTGGGCTTCTGACGGCTGCCAGTCATGCTTAAACCAGAGACCAGGTGCCTGCGTGGACGTCTGGCCGAGAAGGCGAGGCTCTGAGCACCTGCACTGTCTCTAGCGGGGGTGGGGGGGGCTCTTAATGGAGGTGCTGTGAGGGTCTATTAAATGAGCTCGGTTGCTGCGAAATCAAGCTGGACCAGAAGATTGAGGCCATGAAATTCGAGGCCTTGAAAACCAATAGGAAGAGTGTGGCCTTAATGCATGAGGTTGGGCTCAGCTGGCATTGGGATCCACTTGAGCCTCCTTTCCTAATCGTCAGAGACCCAGACTTACTGGGAGCAGCTCCTCAAGTGAGCAATTTCAAAGCCCAACGATCTGTTTAAAAATACACTTTCCATTTCCTGCACTGTTGTCCATGTGGATGTGGAGGAAGCACCCAAGCTTTTTTTTTTTTTTTTTAAGATTTTGTTTCTTTATCTATTTATATGAGAGAGAGAGCACAAGTAGGGGTGGGGGGTGCAAAGGGAGAAGCAGTGCAGGGCACCGTCCCAGGACCCTGAGATCATGACCTGAGCTGAAGGCAGACGCTTCACCCATGGAGCCACCCAGGCACCCTGGGACCCAAGCAATTTAATGTTGAGTGAAACCCTGGTCTTTAAGCACTTATGGTCCAATCAATGGCAAATTCGGTTCACATAATGTCAGAGCTGGTTAAAAGCCAGGAGCCTGAGTGAAGGGGGCAGGCAACGGCAGTGACAATAGGCTTATCCCATCTCTCTTGACAATACTGCCCTTGAGAGGCAGAGAGATGAGAGGCACACGAAGGACAGATAGACAGTGGGTAGACAGACGATGACAGATCGATGGATGATTGGACAGACAGGCAGGCAGACAGACACACAGGTAGAGAGGGAGACGGAAAGGAGAAAGAGACAGGAAGGTGGGTGGTGAGTGGACGTCCAGCACGTGCACACACAGGTGGACTTGGGTGTGGAGACAATGTAGTCAGTGATGGTTACTAGGTTGGGGGAAACCTGAAATCAGAAGACTGCCCACGTAAACACCATGTATTATACATTACTCCGCCGTGCCTACCTCCCACTATATGACACTCTACGGGGCAAAAATCTCATGATACACACTGGCCAAAAATACACATCTTTGGGCAACTAAACTCTCTGGTGTATGCTTAGCCCTCTGAGTGTAGTTGTGTTACTGAGGAAACAGTTGCTGAATCAGTCCCTGATTTGTTCCCAAAAAGCAAGCCTGAGAAAGCTCAGTGGGGGTGGCTCAGTGGGGGTGGGGGCAGAGGCAACAGGGAACCACCGTGGGTCCGGGAGCAAGAGGGACGTGTGGTGGGGAAGGGGACGGGGGACACACTTGGGCATCACACACACACATGTGTTTGGATCCAGCTCCTTTCACTGTGTGGTCATGACCAGGTCAGCAAACTGCACTGAGCCTCAGTTTCCTCATCTGTAGAGTGGGTATAATTTCTCCACAAGCAGCTTAGTTTTCTGGCCTGTAGTAGGAATTCTTCTTTTTTTTAAAAATTTCTACCTCTCTTTTATTTACATAAGTATCTTTAAGGGTAAACTGCTTATTTTTCTGATCAAATTTATCAGATTATGATTCTATTTGCTACTTACAAATATGTTCTATTTGTGGGTATAATCCCGGAATCACATAAACTATGCTTGATAAATATATCTTCAAATAATGAACCACGGGACTGAAAACGCAGGGAAATGCCACAGAGTGTTCAGGACACTCCAAACATGGCTGAGTTACTGCCAGTGCTCTTCAGGGAGCACGATGTGGGAGTCTCGTCTGGCCCAGCAGCACGGTCACGGTCAGGGTCATGGAGGGTCTGATCAGAGTCCCAGATGTGAAGCCAGAGGCAGGAAAGCCAGCCCAGCGGCACCGCACTCGGACCTTGACCTCTTCCGACCTCGCCTCGCCCACGGCAGAAGGTGTGCGTGTCCGGCAAGAACGTGCGCGCGGTTGAGCCGCACCCGGGGACGAGGCGCTCCGCCGAGAACACCGCGCTGTGTGTGCTCCCCGCTCCGGCACGACTGCTCACCGCCTCTCTGTGACAAGCCTGCAGGCCCTTGCAGTCAGCAGAACGAAAGGCCAGCAGGGTCCCTCGGTCCCCAGGGACCTCGTCGAAGCTGGTTGCAGCCATTCTGGCTGAAGCCAAACCCACACCATTCGCCCTGACCTGAGCAAGAGTTAGTTATATTCCTTTAAATTAATTCTAGGAAAGAAAACAAGGCTTTCTGGGAGGGTCTGCATTCATTCATCCCTAATAGAAATAATTTCCCGAAACAAGCCCAGCCTCTGCTCTCCTGGAGCAACGTGAGGGACACCATCGATCCATGACCCCCAGTCTCAGCAGGGTGTCACATCTAGGTCACCAAGCTCCCCTCAAGGTCCAGGGTGAAACGCTACAGATGAAGTCGCTACACAGAGCTGACTCGTGCTGGGGAGCCCTGGTGTCCCATGAACGGGCAGCTGGTGAGCTCCCTCAGCTCGCTGGACAGCCGGGACCCTCGGCCACAACAGACCTGGTTACACTGACGTACCTCAAAATCGACAGCTTCACGGACGATGTTTGCCTGACAAGAAGCAAGCAGCCCTAAAAAGCAGAGAACATTCAAAACATGACATGCCTACAAGACAAAGAAAAGCCGGCTTTCCCACCGCCGCCAGCTGCAATCAAGTAACACATGTCTCCTCGTCAACGAGCATGCACCCCGAGAACTTGATACGATAATGCATTCCTAAAATGCAATGAAGACAGTTGTTCCTATAAAAAGGGTTAGAAAAAAAAACGGGATATTCAGAGGAGTCCATCTGAGGGACTGATGGGGAGGAATCCAATCCCACGCATCGCGGACTGTGCGCTCCCACGGGCACCCGGAGGAGACCCGGTGCACGGTCCTGAGGAGCACGGCCCCAGGGCACGGGCATGTGAACGCTGAGTTCACCCTAAAGTGTGAGGAGAGAAGGGGTGTGTGTCCCAGATCGGAGAAATGCTCGCTGCCTTTGGGCCGAACGTTCCGTGTGTGTTTGTTGATGTGTTCAGCGCCGGCACGACCCACATTACAGAGACACAGTGGAGACCGGACGGTCAGAGTGCTCGCCGGGCCGGGTGTGCCGACAGGCTAAACCTTGGCTATTGCCCTCAGACTCTGACGGAGACAATAGGTTTCTAAGCCTCCTTTGGTGTTTTTTTCCTGTCCTTTTTACTGGAAAGTAAATAAAAAATACTTTGAGGAGATTTACTTTTCACAGCAGTTAGCGGTTTGATTTTTTTTTCTCTGTGGTCCTCTGGGCTCTGAAAGGAGTAATTTCATAGCAGACACGGTCGTGCTTTGTGAAAAAGATCATGGGTCCAGTCCAAGTCCTTCCCTTACCAGTTGCCTGAAATCAGGATTTCGATCTCTCAGAGCCCTTTTCCTCATCTGCCAGAAGAAAATTTTTATCTTCCAACACTGGGCATATTACTCTCCTGCTAACGGAGTGAGAGCTAACACTCACGGAGTCCGTACTTGTACCAGAGTGTTGCATCTGTTGACTCAGCTACTCTTCATCCCAACCCTGGGAAACAGTGTGGTAGAGACCTCCCGCACTCGGCGGAACCATACCCCCCTCCTCTTTCTGGCCACGGGGCAGGCTCTGTCCCCATCTCTCCGCAGGCAAGGTACACCACATGACACTCCAAGCCACAGACTGCGTGAAAGTGATGAGCGCGCCTGTCTTCTGAATGTAGCCTCTAAGAACAGCCCAGACACCCTCTTTCGTCTGCTCATTTGTCCTCTAAGGGAAGGAAGGAAGATGACCCCAGAGCAAACAGGGAAGCCCCACACTGAAGATGGGAAATCCACCATCCCCCGGGGCTCCTAGATGACAGCATGGGGCATTTGTGAGCAAGAAATTAGCTTCTATTGTGTTGGCACCATGACACGTTTTCAAGTCTATAGTTCACCCACCCTAGATGAGCTCAGATATAAATAATATGCTGGATATAGACTCACCCTTACTCTGTATTGTCTTCACGTAAGGATGAAACCCTAGCCACCAAGGTCAGAAAGACGGGTGTGCTGAAAAGATCAAAACACTAAGAGTTGAAGAGCCCCCCCTTCTAGCCCAGCTCCTGAACTGGGAGCACCACGTTGCCCACAGAGGAGGGCTCCGTGCAAGGAGCGAGCTTACCTTAGCACCGAATGGGTCCAGAATGGATGCCCTTGTAATGGATGCTCTAGATGACAGGCTTGCTTAAAAGCCAAAACAAGAAGAGGTCAGGAAAAGAGAGCCAGTTCACGGGAGCTGACTCCTAGGGAGAGAGAAGCAGGCCATCCAGAACACTCGACAGCATCCTCTTTGGTATGTCTGACACCACCACCTGCCGTTAAGGAGTGTGACTGTGTGACATGGTTTTCCTCCTCTGCAACTACACACCGACTTAGAAACAATGATAACAACCTGGGGTTGGAAAACCACCGGTCACATAGACGCTGCCCTTCTGGGTGACTTATCTGCGATTCTCCTCTGGTGCTCATTTCCTCCTTGTGTTCTTATGACACGATGACATACGGACTCTAAAGCCTCCTAGCCGCTTTGTGGACTAGAATGGAAAACAAATTGATAAACGGAATAAAATAAAATATTTCTTTGATTTCCTGAGAGTAGTTTATCTTTCCCCAGTTCTGGGACCGTGGACCCACGGTTGTGAGTCCAGCTGGGAACTGTATAAGCAACGAAGCATCCAGTAACTTTGTGCACCTGGTCACTCCCCAGGTTGTGCGTTTGTGTCACAAGGCGCTCAGAGTAAATGCAGGTGCTCCTTTGCCATTAGAAAGCCAGTAGGGATGTGGGCGGACGACCAGTGAAAGTGAATCCACGAGCTCCAGAGCTGAAAACAAACGCTCAGAAAGGTCCCCACTAGCATATCTCCTGTGTCTCCTACAGGTGACAGGGGAGACAAAGTGGCCAGCCAGCTCCCTTCCTCCCTCATCCATCCACCAGCCATGGCTTCAGCAACATGCTTAAGTCGACTCAGAACCCAGCACCGCTGTGACCGTCCCAGAAAATGGTGAAACTCCATAACTCTGTGAGAAGTCACTTGTCGGTGGACACAAATGCAGATCTCTCCAACCTATTCCTCTACACCCACCTGCCTTCAATCTGTGGAATATTCCAAAGGCAGATCTATTCTGGGCTTTTATGGACATGCCACCATACCTCAAGATGATGAACTCAGTGTTCATCCTGATAGCCAGCCTTTACGTGCAACTTCTTTTTTTTAAACTTTTACATTTTATTTATTTATTTATTTAGCATATAATGTATTATTAGCCCCAGAGGTACAGGTCTGTGAATCACTAGGTTTACACACTTCACAGCCCTCATCAGAGCACATACCCTCCCCAGTGTCCATAACCCCACCACCCTCTCCCTACCCCTCCTCCCCCCGGCAACCTCAGTTTGTTTTGTGAGATTAAGAGTGTCTTATGGTTTGTTTCCCTCCGAATCCCATCTTGTTTCATTTCTTCCTTCCCTACCACCCAAACCCCCCACGTTGCCTCTCAACTTCCTCATATAAGGGAGATCATGTGACAGTTGTCTTTCTCCGATTGACTTATTTCACTAAGCATAATACCCTCTAGTTCCATCTATGTCATCGCAAATGGCAAGATGTTATTTCTTTTGATGGCTGCATAGTATTCCGTTGTGTATATATACCACCTCTTCTTTATCCATTCATCTGTTGATGGACATCTAGGTTCTTTCCATAACTTGGCTATTGTGGACATTGCTGCTATAAACATTCGGGTGCCCGTGTCCCTTTGGATCACTACGTTTGTATCTTTAGGGTAAATACCCAGTAGTGCAATCGCTGGGTCATAAGGTAGCTCTATTTTCAATTTTTTGAGGAACATCCATGCTGTTTTCCAGAGTGGCTGCACCAGCTTGCATTCCTACCAACAGTGGAGGAGGTTCCCCTTTCTCTACATGCGACTTCTTTTGAAGTTTATCATAATCAACGTAGACAACAGAATTCAAGCTGTCAAGCATTGCATGAGACAGGTGCACTGTTTGCTGAGGAAGGAGGTGAGCCACATAAGAATATCTCCTTTCCAGACAACAAAGTATATCCAGAGTGTGAGCTGGTGGGATCATTGCATTTTGTATGAAATACTGGCCAATTCCAAGTTATGCCTTAGTTCGCAAATAAAGCTTTTGCCTTATTCGATGAGTAAAGGCATGGAAGACCAGCTCAGCTCCCTCCGTGTAAGATACAGATCCCTCAAGCGTCTGCACTGGTACGATTGGCTCGAAGGAAGCAGCTCCCCAGTGTTTTTGCTAAGTAGTAATAATATTATCCTTATTGAGGGGAGTTAAAATTTTTTATTAAAAGTACAGTATTCAGGGGAGCCTGGGTGGCTCAGTGGGTTAAAGCCTCTGCCTTCGGCTCGGGTCATGATCTCAGGGTCTAGGTTCGAGCCCCGCATGGGGCTCTCTGCTCGGCAGAGAGCCTGCCTCCCCCTCTCTGTGCCTGCCTCTCTGCCTACCTGTGACCTCTGTCAAATAGATAAATAAAATCTTAAAAGTAAAATAAAATAAATAAAAATACAGTATTCACTGAAAAAAAAATGGAATGTCACAGGCACATGTTCTGGCAAAGCTCTCCTGGAATTTTATAATAATAAGACTTGACACTTACTCTAACAGCCCTTTCCAGCTCCAAAACATTTCACACACATCAATAAACGGTTGTTGTTGACAAGGGGTTTAATATGCAGAATACCCCAGGGGCTTCTCTTATCTCCCTGGCCGTTCAGCATGTATGTGCAACCTCTTGATGCGATTTTTCAGCCCCGGGAAGTGACAGACACAGAATGAGCCTGTCTAACCTCCCACCCCTTCCCCACGGGGTTCCAGACGGCCTCTCTACTGCAGAGGTTCTCAAACGTGACTGCCACTTGGGCTGAGTTCTCTCATTCCACCTAAGGAATAAATAAACCCAGTTATTGGGAAAGATTAAGTAAGAGTGATACACGTTCCCGAAAGCAGAAAGAAATAACATGACAGTGGCCATCAATGAGACGTTTGCTGCTGAAAGCTACGCCTCTGACTCCCTTTGTTGATGTGGTTAGTGGATACCCCTGCTCAGACATTCTTGCTCATTTGGTTTCATTCTTGCTCACAGATAGCTCTTGCTATCGCTGAGAGCACACAGAAACTAGACTTTGAAGGCTTGGGTTTAAGACAAAGCTCTGAGATATTTGGCCATTTTACTCTAGTAAGAAACTTACTATAATTTCCCAAGCTGTGAAGGGAGAGCCAGCCATTTTTGAGAACAAAGAACCAAGGTTATTAGTTTGAGAACCTTGAGAACCAAGGTTATCAGTTGCAGGAGTTGGAGAGTTGAAAATGAACTTTCGGGGCACCTGGGTGGCTCAGTGGGTTAAGCCTCTGCCTTCGGCTCAGGTCATGATCCTGGGGTCCTGGGATCGAGCCCCGAATCGGGCTCTCTGCTAAGTGGGGAGCCTGCTTCCCCCTCTCTCTCTGCTTGCCTCTCTGCCTGCTTGTGATCTCTGTCTGTCAAACAAATTTTAAAAAATCTTAAAAAGAAAGAAAGAAAGAACTTTCTATAGCATCCCTACGAGCATGTGTCCTGTTTTCCTCATGAGTGGGTGGGAAAACTCGCAGGTAGATAGTAACACGCGGGCTGCTGCCAGCATTCGGTCAGGGAGCATATGACAAGTATATTCTGCGAACTATAAAACACTCCATCAATACCTATTATCCCTGTGGCTGTTATGAGGGTCAATCATTGTGGACAGAATGTGGTAGAAAAGTATTTGCGTTTCCAGACAAAGCCTAACGCATGTAGTATAGCATTTTCTGGGCCCTACAACACATTCTCCAAGTGCAAGATTAGGTGCTTGTTTTTACGAGAGTTGGTGAAAGAAACGAATCCCTCCACTGGCCCCTGCTTGGTTTCTGCCAGCAACTGGCCCGTGACATCTAGCTCTCCGGAGACAAAGGACCACTGTGCTGAGTCCTTCGAGTATTCCGGAGAGACATGTAATGAGAACAGGGAATCAGATAAAGAGGAAGCCAGAGGATGAGTCTGCAAAGGGCTAGTTCATCTTCTAAATGAAGAACTCTGCAGGTTCCTCTCAGGGGGTCAGTGGAGGAGACCAGTCGTTTGCATCTAAGGAGGTGGGAAACGGAGGCACGGAAGAGTCTGGACATCCGGTTGGAAGGGAATGAGCCAGCAGGCCCGTGGAAACAGTCTCTCTAACTCCTGATCTGCACACACTTACAACCTGGCCATAGGCTGCGCTCCAGTCATCTCAACTGGCATTCAGTCACAAGCAACAGTTGTGTTGAGTTCTGTAAACCAGTGCGTCCTCCCTCTTTAATGCGCTCTCCCTTACCCTCTCTACCTAATGCTCTCAGCGCCTGTTCAGTTAAATCAGATTTACAAGGGCTATGTTCTTCCCAAAGCACATCAGAGCTCTCACGTATCTTGTGTTCTCTCTTTGCTGAGGAAATATGCCTGCCAACCTAAGCAGCGTTTTCTTAAAGGAATTTTTTAAAAATTGAATTTGGCCAATGGAGGAGGTAGCCCCACCCCACGGGGTTACCACCACGGCATCGACCCGGTTGGGCCACCCAGGTACCAGGCCACATGCTACCTAGTATAATTCTTTGCAGAATCAAGAAATGTGAAGAAAATGGCATTTTAAGACACCTCTGAGCCAAACTCGGCAAGTGGGGTGTAAGATCTGGCTGCCGCGTTGCAAGTGGGCTGACAGCCTCTCACTGTACCTGAGAGCCAGACCCAGACAAGAGTGCTCAAAGCGGGAGGACTGCGTGTGTTTATGCCTCTTGCTTCTTATTACAAAACAATACATTGTCATTGTAGGAAAAAACAAAGGCAAGTAAAAAGAAAATGAAAAAGTACGGTACCAGATACAACATCTGTGGCACCCCGCTAGGTATCTTCCCACGGATTTTTATGTTCATACACACACATTCTTATGGAAGTGGGATTGTCACAGGCATAATATTTTATAGCCCATTTTGCCCTTTGTAGCTTACAACTCTCTCCAGATGGCCGACAGGATTCTCGATGTCACGTGTCATCAGGGGAATGCAACTCAGAGCCACCGTGAGAGGTCACCTTACAGCAGGGAGAAGGGCGATTGTCAAAGAGCAAAAGATGGCAAATGTTGGTGGGCATGTGAAGAAATTAGAACCCATGAATGCCAATGGGTGAAGGGACGGTGGGAAACAGTGTGGAGGTTCCCCCAAAAAATAAAAAACAAAAATACCATTGGACCCAGCAATCACTGCTCTGTCTGTGAGCACACAGATGCCAGACCATGGCTTTCTCTCTCTGTCTCAGTACTTCCAAGGGAAGATCATCACGCTACGTTCACAGATACCAATCAAATGGAAATCCATGATCAATGAAAAAGATGTCCTATATCAAACATCGGTATTTTCCTTGTTTGATTGAATAACTTGTCCCTTTACCCAGCAGATATCATTAGTTTAATAAACTGAGATTTATGATATTCATAATCTGTTTATTGAATTCATATAAAATTATTGAAAAGTAATATACCATAACTCATCCTTTTCTTTAAAATATAAATATTCATTGTTTATGTCCTTCAGAGGAAGGGAAATGTTCCCAGAGATCGCAATGAATATCATTACCTCCTATCTCACATTATATATATACAGGCTGAGGAATTGAGAAACTTCTTTAATAAAGATCATGACAGACCGCCGAGACTGAATTACGGGTTTTAATAACCACCCTTTCAAATATTTGCATATCCAACTTGTTCAGGAGTTATTGATTTGTTTGCCTTTTATCCTTATGGAAAACTGATCCAAAAGCGTGATCACAGGCCCGCAATTCTCTATTCAAGATTTCTTTGGGTTTGGGCAGAAGGACGTGGGGCTCAGAGGCATGGCAGCTCCGAGCAGGAAGGCAGACACCTGCTGCAGCTCCTGTCCAGGCCAGCTTCAGTCCAGGCCCTTACGGCCACGCACTGCCCGAGTCCAACCCCTCACACGACATCCTGTGGACCTCCAGCTCCGTTTATGCTGCCGATGACATCACTCTGGACCTTGGGCCTTTCAGCCAGTCCATGCCAGTGCCTGGTCAGCAACCCCACTGCCCATGTGGAATGACCTGCCGATGGGCCTTGCCATTCACTCCTACTACCCACATGGTCCCCAGGTCACTAAAGTCAAATTCATGGGATAAATGTGGTCATGCTGCAGCCTGGCTGAAAAACATTCCCTGACCCTCTTGTCCGTCACACCAGATCCAGACTCTGCGGGCCTCTCCTGACCCTTCACCATCTGGCCCCAGCGTTGCTGGGTTGGTGCAAACATCCTGCATCTCTATCATCCCTAGATAGGCCCACTGTAGAAGATTTTCCTAAAGACTTGATCAGCTCCTACTTCTCAACTCTTTTATTGGTCCCAATTTTTGCAAAGTATTATACAATGGGAATGGTTCCCTTTATTCAACACATGATAATAACTGAATACTGTATATGCAGAAAATAGAAGTAAAAGCCAAGGACATGTCACCAGGGGAATGCAACTCAGAACCACAGTGAGAGTCATCTCACAACAGGGAGAAGGACGAGTATCAAAAAGCAAAAGACAACAAGTGTTGGTGGGCAAGTGTTGGTGAGCAGGTTTTCACTGTACGTTTAAAGATTATCATCTATGCACGTGGATTTGGGAGGCAAATTCTAATTTAGCAAAGTGACATAAAACTTTAGAACATTTTTCATATTGTGGATAACGAGGGTATTAGTGGATGGACATGCTGTTTAGGCCGAGCTGCTGCATAGCTTTTCCCAGAAACCCACTTCCCACCCTACGGTGTTCTTCTCGGTTATTCTTGTGGGGGGGTCACTGTTAAGGTGTGGTAGACTGTTACCATTTGGGGAGTTAAACTGCCACATTTTCCTTTAAAAATTCCGACCCATCCTGGGGCGCCTGGGTGGCTCAGTCCATTAGGCGGCTGCCTTCGGTTCAGGTCATGATCCTGGCGTCCTGGGATCAAGCCCCATGTAGGGCTCCTTGTTCAGTGGGAAGCCTGCTTCTCCCTCTCTCGCTCCTCTCCCTCTCTCGCTCCCCCTGCTTGTGCTCTCTCTCTCTCTCTGTCAAATAAACAAATGAATAAATAATCTTTTTAAAAATTCTGACCATTCCTTTTTTTCATGTAACATCAACACTTCATGTCCTTTGCTCTCTTCTCCTGCAGCAATCTTTGTGCAACGGGAAGGGGCCCTTGGTGCTGGGTGTCTAACTCACTGGTGAAGACAGGAATCTGTGAGAATAGAAATTGTTCCCCTAGATTCCTTCCTTGGAGGGCAGGAAGCCTAGGATATAAAACTGAATTAGGATTGTTTTTATTAAAAATGAGGCTACATTGAAAAATGAAGAAGCACCTCCTGGTGGGGGAGCCACGCCCCAAGGCCAGGCCTCCCTTCTGGACTTTCCACCGTCACCAGCCAGTGGGACGCAGGTGCCGTGGGGTGGCCAGGACAGCGCCCGGGACCCAGGAAGCACCCAATGGAGGCGAGCAGTCCACACTTAATTTCTCTTTCCATTTCATACCTCAGAGGGAAAATATGTTTTCACAAAATTACCAAGCCTCCAGCTAATGAATCTTCACATCAGCAAGGGGGCTCGAGGGTCATTTTCTCTACTCGGATATTCAAGCAATGACATCATTTTTGCCACTTCTACAGGAAGAGGCTGCAAATACTTAAATGCTCATTTCATTTGCCGGATGTAGATAAAGATGTTGGGTCCACCCAGTGTTTTTTAATCTTGTGATTGTTTCCAGACAAATTTTGAGTAATATTTATTATCCCATGTAATAAGGAAATCAGAGATTCCATTTAGAGTCAAAGAGGCCTCCTGAGATGTTCCTAACACCATCAAAGCCCACAAGGAGGTCCCAGGAAGGATCAGAGATACTGACGGATCCTTGGGGCCGTGACCTCACGTTGGTGGTGAGAAGTCTGTAGAAAATCGATGCAATAATTTGAAAATCTGAACTAATTTCTCATCAAAAATAACTCTTATTTAAGGATAATAACAGGCATTAAAAATAAGGGTTGTCAAGGGTAAGCCCAAGAGGCATTTTTACCCATTCTTCCTGGAATTCCTTACCAGTGATCCAGTAACAAGGGGTGGATACATGACATGCATGCATTTCATAAAGTACTGTAGCAGGTAACTGCAGTTCCTCCCTAGCACCACAACCACTGGACCAGCCTGGGGAGGGGAGCAGGCCTGCAGAGGGTCCCCTCCCCACAGCTGCCTCCCGGAGGGGCCTAGCTGGGGGTCTCGGGGCTCCTGGTCCTGCTGCACAAAGTACAGACAGTTGATAAAAGTGGAATCTGTAAATCTTTTTACTTTTGTACAGTCTTCTTCTAATTCCAAAGAGGATCTGTCTTCCTCTTTGGTGGGACAAGTTGATACCTGACATCAGCCAGTGGCGCTTGTGGTATCTTCACACCACTCTGTGAGCACCAAGGATCTGTAGACGGAGGGAGCAGTAAAGGAGGTCAAGTTTAAAAAATCATCTCAAGGGCAACTTCATCTCTTTCATAAATCATTATCAGGGTTTCCTAAATGAGAACATACTTACAGTTCATATGATAAATAATAAGGTTGACAATCAATAACTAGCAATTAATAAGACTTGGATAATAATTTTAATATGTGCATTAATATGATATAAATAATATAGATTATATTAAGCTATGTAATATGTATTAATAATATCTATAGGGAGACTGGGAGGCTCAGTTAGTGAAGCATCTGCCCTCTGGTCAGGTCATGATCTCAGGGTCCGGGATCGAGCCCCGCGTTGGGCTCCCTGCTCCACGGGGAGTCTGCATTTCCCTCTCCCTCTGCCTGCTGCTACCTCCTGCTTGTGCTCTTCCTCTCTCTGTCAAATAAATAAATTAAACCTTTTTTTTAAAAGTATGGTATCAGTACATGTAACACATGACATATTAATGTACACATCTAATCATGTAATTTATGTCAGTGCCTTGTCTAACAATAGGGAACATACTATCCGTATTGTATTACATAACAAATATAATTAATGATAATGAAATGAATCTAAATATCCATGAATATGAATAACCACATAGATGAATAAGAACAAGGCTAATAATGAGCATCGCTGTCTCTTCTGGAAAAGTCAAGTGGAAGTTCCCCGTTTACCTCACCCAGCTTCTCAGCACCCCGCGAAGGTCCTGGCCTGGGTGGGAATGGTCACAGTGGGTGAGCTGAGGGACAAAGCTTCCTCTCACACCCAGGCGGAAGGCTGTCCAGGGGAGAAAGGAGGCGCACGCAGCAGGCCCCGCAGCAGTCCGAGGCTGGTCAGCATCCCCGGGCAGACCATGCGGAGCCCCACCCCCCGCAGCTGCAGTGCCTGCGCCCCCCGCGCCCCCGCGCCCCCACGCTGCTCCCAGCCCCCCGCCTGCTGCTCCTGGGTGGTCTCTCCCACAGGCGCGGGCTAGTCTCCACCGGCTTAGAGCAAAAGGACTTCACATTTACTTTTGGACACCGACGGCTAGACCTTTCCAGTACTTAATGCCTTGCTTTTTATAACCCATTTGAGTATTGCACTAATCCCCTTCCTTACCTCACCACACACACACCAGACTAAATAGCTCCTTCTGCTTTCCCGATTCAAGTGCCCAAAGTGGGTGCTCTCCGGGTTTCCCTTGGACTTAGAAAGCTTATACATGAGTTGTTTTTCTTCTGGCTGGTTAAAATCCGCTGAAATAGTGCAAACCGGACGTCAAACAATTTTTAACACAGTAGCATTTAACAAAAACCAAAACAAATAAATAAAACTACAGTACCCTGGACTCCCGGCAGGCTTGCTTCAAGCGGCAAGTAGGAGATTCTGCCACGACGGAACAGTCGCTTCAGAAAGTGGACAGCACAAGATTTTAGAAAGAGAAAGAACTTCCTTTAGTGGGACTCCAGGCACTGATGAGATGTCAGGTTGGGGCAGAATAAAGTAGGCATTTCTCACGAGCATGTGTGTGTGTTTGATCCCAGAAGAAAATGCAAGTCATACCCACACATTTGATTTTTTTCTGATTTTGTATCGATTGGGTTAGTTACTCAGAAAAAAATCCATACATTGAAAACTTTAAAAGACAGGAAATCTAAGCAGCCCAAGGAGATTAAAGCTAAAAACAGATCTTCAGATGGAATAGACCCTCCAGCTGGTGATGAAAGATATATTTTCACAGATTAATATTTATTTTATAATACACAGATATATACTTTTAGGACTACATATCACCATGAATTCATATGAATTCAGATGCATACATTCGTATATGTACATATAGCACGGGTAGGAAATCAGTTTCTGTTTGTGAGAGGTGCCTTCCCTTTAAAACCGAGCACACAAGGTGGGCCTGGCCCTTCAGTAGAGCCCAAGAGGGACCCTGCACCCACCCTCCTTTCTGCAAGGGAATGCTTCACTGAACTGCTGTCCTTGGTGTCCTTGGTGCCCCAGGTCACAGCTCGGGGTCTTGTATAACCCCAGGAAAGCCCAGGTAGCCTTGCTCCAAATCATGCTCGAGGGAACTTCAGGACCCATGACCCCCGCAGCCTGATCGACAGGCCCCAGCAAGAGAAACTTAGCAAGAAGGATCAGGCTGGCTAACAATAGCCCCTTGTACCACATTTCAGCTTTTTTTTTAAAGGCCCAAATGTGGTTGAATGGAGAAAACCACTCATGCACATACCCTCAGGGCCTGCTCAGCTGGGAGGTGGGCCTGGTGGCCACAAGATTTCCTTGCTGATGACCAAGTCCCGAGGTTGCCCGGGTCGCGGGATGTGCCCGGGACTTGGAGGCCAGGAGCAGCTGGAGCCCAGAGTAGCGGGCGGCTCCTGGGTGAGCACAGACACAGTCCACAGCACAGGCTCGCCTCACATGGTCGTCTCTATGTGAACAAGCCAGGAGATCATGGAGCATAATCCCCAAAGCCCTGACTCCCCAAACAGAGGAGAGTGGGCTCCGTTCAGTGGGGGTGGGATGCATGTTCGGAGGACTGTAACATCACGAGGAGGCTGAGACACTTCTGATTCATTCTCACAGGCATCGTCCGCAAACATTTCTCTGTCCATCACTCCCCTAGTTTCGAAAAGGCGAGATTGTCAGTCGGGCAGAAGCCTCCTTTCACGAGGTCAGTCCTGAGTTCAGGGGGTCAGGCCGAGACACGGCGAAGACACAAGGAGGTGGCCGTGCAGCGTAGGCCCAAATCCCATCTCTGCCGGCTCCTGCAGGCCAACCACTGCCCCTCGTCTGCTGCCTACAAAATGGTGCGGCCCCCGTGAGTCTCCAAGGCCGTCAACGTTGCGGACCCACAGAAGCAGCTCAGGATGGGGCCCGGCGACCAGCTGTCCCCACACACCTGGTCCTTGCACCCAAGTACGACTACCACCCAAATGCCAGCCCGAGGAAACACCAAAGTCAGAACTTTCAGAAGAGAAAATACTCGGATTTATTGCACTGAGACAGCGGAACCCAGGGCTTACAATTAAGCCATTCCACATGAAATACATCTCAAAGCTCTTCCATGACTCTCTTGACTGAGTATTTGCTTTAGCTTCTCAATATCCTTAAAAAGTGTTTACAAATAAAAAAAAAAATCACAAAATGTTGATTTGATGTTCTTGGATTCCCGTGGGATCAGGGATGAGTGTTCACACGGCGGAGCTCTGATGAGCCTCCGAGAACCAGAACCCATGTCCTGGAGCTTGACTGCAACCAGTTGTATCTTACTCGCCTTCAGACAAATTACTTAATTTTCCCTGACCTCAGTTTCTCCGGCGGGAAGCCTGCAAGCTTATCTTGCAAGGTACTGTTAGAACTGAAGATCACACAGAGTTCCTGAAAAGTAGCGGGAGCCCAAGATTTCCTACTCCTTCTTACTGTAATTGCGGGGATGATACTTAAAATCACTTTCAGTATCTTTTCTCTAAAGAAAGGTGAATGGTTCTTGTATTGGTTTCCAACCACTGTACCATGCCCTGGAGGGCTTACGCAACAGAACTTTAGCATTTCACACTTCTGGAGGCTGGAAGTCAAAGACCAGGGTGTTGCCATGGTTGGTCCTGCTGAGGGATGTGAGGGAGAGTCTGTCCCAGCCTCTGTCCTCGGTTCCTCAACGGCCACTTTTTCTTTCCATGGCAACGTCACCATGTGCATCTGTTGCCAACAGTCTTCTGTTTATAAGGACGGCAATCATATTGCATCAGGGTCCGTCCTAATGATCTCACTTTAACTCAATTACCTCTGTAGAGATCATCTTCAAATAACATAACATTCTGACATCCTGGGCATTAGAATCCCAACATATAAATTTGGGGGCAGATAGTTCAACCCTCAATACATACAGACCTGCGAAAAGAACAGTAAAAAAGGCAGAAGGATGACAAGCACACAGTGAGGAGGCAGCTCCGAGGGCCCATAGGAGAAATGACTGGGACAGAGGATAGCGAACTAGGCAAGTCTGGACCTCGGGTCAGGTGGGTCAGTGGCAGCTGATGGTCTACAACTCCAACGTGACCTGTCACTTAGTTGGTGTGTACTGGGTGTAGAGTCTGTAAAGATAATAAAGGAGAAAACAGAGGAGAGTAAGAGAGGGTTTTGCACTCTTTCAGAAAACAAGAGAATTAAAGTCCCTCAAGTGTGGACTGAACTCCCCTCCGACTCACAGAGACTGCCCAGAGAGGCATAAGCCCTTGATCCAAACTGACCAATAAGAGAGGACAACCGCTGGCAGAGTCCGGTCTGGGCAGCCTCTCTCTTCCTTGGATTGAGATTTTTATACACATTCTGGTGGCTGTCACCCTACAACACACGCCCTATACTCAACCTACTGGATTCTGCAGGCCTTGGTGGTGTTACAAGGGACAGTTGTCAAGCCTCTCCCTGAAAAGGGGACAGATATCAGCAGTGGGGATCCAGTGGCTGGACCAACAGCTTCATGACCACGTCCACAATTCGGAGTCCCATCTGCCACGGGAAATCACAGGAGTCTTTAGGTCACGCATTCCCCGAATGAAGTCTCCACAGCCAGACCTGGATCAAGTCCCCCAACTGAAAATCCTCTCGAGAAAACCACCCATGTCTCTGGACCACCACGCAGAGAACTATAATAATTGTTTAAATCACACTGACCCGCCAAGGCAAATAATTCACCCATGGTTTAAAATTTTTTAATATAGTCAAGACTCAGTCACATGACAGAAAATTATTTTTCCCAAATAACACATGGTAAAGAAGGGACATATCTTATGAGCGGAAATCTCATCTCATGCTTCTCTTTCCTTGGACAGAGCGTTCTTTCAATCAATAATAATCACTAAGCAATAGCATCCTTATGCTGTACCTGAGCTTTTGGAAAAACAAATACTACATCAGCTTAAAATTTTATTGTACTTCTCAAACTATATTACAACCTCATCTGCGGGATGACAGTGTTAAAAGCCACCAAAGTCACATGCATTGAGAATGTCAACTATGAGAAAATGTCAAATGCTGTGATGTGGAGTAATTAGCCAGAAGGAAATGCTGCTCCAACATGCATGAGAAGGAAGAGATACGCAGGAGACTGTTTCTTATCATGTTTTCCACAGTGTGTGTAATCTCAGTGATCTCTGTTATTCATTCATAATTGGGTAATAGAGCATGTATTGTGCTACGATACACATGCACGTTATTGCTATTTTTAAAACCTCTGATACATTTCAGGAAGTGTCAACATTTCACACACTTTGAATTGAGGTCATTTAATCTTCATAAAAATTCCAGAAAAAATATTGTAATATTCACACATAGAGGAAAAGTCCAGTGTCTAAAGGCTAAGTGAATTTTTTCTAGGGCACAACTAGTAAAATTCAGGTCTTCTGCCTCTGAATTACTGCTGTGTGCACCTACATAGATAATCAACAAATAAATTGATAGATGATCAGTCAGTAGATTAATAGATAGATGATAGACTTATTGTAGATGATAGATACGTGATATATCAATTTTAGTATATGTGCTGCCGAAGCGAGCACAAGATATGTGATATATCAATAAGTAAATTGATAGATAATAGATTGAGCAATATATGAATAGATGACTGATAGGTGATAGACTGATTAGTAGATAATAGGTCAGTAGATAAATTGACAGATGACAGATCCGTGGGTGGATAGATGACAGATTGATAGATGATAGATCAATAGATAATTGATAGATGATAAATCAATACAAACATAGATGATAGATACAGATAATGAAAGAAAGAAAGAAAAGGAGAAAAAAAGAAGAAAGAAAGAAGGAAGGAGGAGGAAGGAAAGAAGGAAGGAAGGAAGGAAGGGTAATTGTCTGTGGGCAATGACTTCTACTTCTACTCCATTCTGTCCTCTGTGCACCCAGACCATAGGGGCTGGACAATGTAAAACTACATATTCCAGACTCCTTGCAGCTGAGATCTGGATGCAATTCAGTTTCTACCAAGAAGAAGCATGCAAACAACATTCAGAAGATGGAAGGGGCAGAGAGCACCTTCCCTGCAGCACTGCTGGCTGGGTGCTGAGTTTGGACCCTGTGCTTCTGTCTTGGGTGCCAGGCACCATGGTGGCCACAGCTTCCTGACTGTGCCTCCTCTGCAGGAAGTGAGCCAGGTAGACCTACTGATTGCACAAAGCTCGGCTCGTTAAACTTGAACGTATGTCAGTAGTGTCTCACAGTGGGGAAACGGGGGAAGGGACTAGTAGGATCTAGGGGTCCGGACAGAGGGTGGCGTTAGCAGAATTTATTGAGTACAAGCTGAATGGACCGGGAGCTGCAGGAAGAGATAGGACCATCCAGATTATGCGAGTCCGAGAAGCATTATGTTAAATCAGTTTTCCTGCTGTCTTACGACGGCAAAATTCTGGCTTGGAAGGAATTGGTTTATTACACTTAAAATAGGAGAGTTTGCTTGCATGTTTTGTAGTGTTTATCTATCGTGCAAGTCAGAGGTCATTCCACCAATTATTGTTTCTGTGTGATTTTCCTTGACCTTGGGATGGCAGCTCTGGCCAGCTGGACCATGAAGCTAAACATCTCGTGGTAATGCCCTGACTTCCTCTTTCTTCTCGTCATTCATACAGTTTGCAACCATTGAACTTTCTCAGCAGAAGTGCTGTCTGTTTCCTGCAGTGAATACTTCCCTCTTGTTTTTTAATAGGATACTCCAGTGTAGATAAATGGCTTTACTTACTAAATGTATTTCAAATATTAGAACAAGTCTTTGCTGCCAGATGCCAATGTGTAAATCCAAAAACCCCTGAAAAACAGCCACCGTCAGGGAGCTGGGATTCTGAGCTCTACCCATCGGAACCACCTGCTGGGCTTTTCACCAGACTCCTCAGCCCTATCGTCCTGTCCTTCAATGCAAGAGTTCCGGGGGGGGGGGGGGTAAGAAAGTTTTTGTAATACAAGCCCATTTTTTTTATTCTGGAGAGGTTTAAGAATCCAAGACACGATCAGAAGGCAAAAGGGGCAGAAAAAAGCCCGTGCAGAAGGGCACCCGCTGCACACCAGCCTGTATGTGGGGCACAGACAGCTTCCTCATACAGACAAGCCCGCCAAGCTTTCTGCTAAGAAAACCGGCAGGCTTAAAACAAAGACCTCTGGATACTGGCATCTGGAAATCCTCTAGCAAAACTTCAGGCTTCTCATCCCATCACTCTAAGTAGTTAACCATCCCTAGGTATGCACATGGAGGTTCCAGAAAAGCTTTGTGGTACCATTATCTAGTCTAAACCTGGGGTTTGCAATTTGTGGCCACAGGTTAAATCCAGCCCATACCCTGTTTTATAAATGAAGTTGTACCGGAATACAGCCATGCCCGTTTGTTCATATGTTGATTACAGTTGACTTCTTGCTGCTTCAGAAGAGTTGAGGAACCATGAGAGAAAGAACACAGCCTCAGAGCCTGTCCTCTTACCACCTAACCATCTACAGGCGACACGACCCAATCTCGGCCTCAACAATGAACTAACAACCAGGACCCTCAAGGGTTTGGGGAAAAGGAACCCTTCAAATGTATTTCAACCGCCTTCCAGCATGCCTTCCTCCAATCATCCTCCCCAAAGCCCGCTGCTCCTCCATAAAACCACTTAATATCTTTCCAACAAAGAGCAAGGAGGAACCCAGGAAACAGGCTTGGGGCACACAGGCTCACGACTGTCCTGATGTTCCAGGTGGCTGGACGGTTACACGGCACGCCTGGCTTGGTCTCAGGCAGAATTTCCGCAGCTGGATATACCTACATTCAAAATTCACTTTGTGTATTGTATCTCTTTCTTTAAAAAGATTTTATTTATTTATTTGAGAGAAGGAGAGAGCACAGGAGAGAATCCCAAGCAGACTGCCCGCTGAGCATGGAGCCCGATGTAGGGCTCCACCTCAGATGCCGAGATCATGACCTGAGCCAAAATCAAGAGTCGAACACTTAACTAGCTGAGGCACCCAGACCCCCCTGTGTGCTGCATCTTAATAACCACATCTTACAGTGAGTCGTACTACACGCCAAAAAATGTACAATGTTAGGCACAGAGAGCACTTATGAGGGCATGTGGGACATGTGTGTATGGACACATGTATGCACACATGTATGCACTTATGTTAAGTCAGATCATGTAGACGCACTGGGTGTAGGATACTGCACGAGGCTGATCGCACATCAGACTGAAGAAGGAGGGGATGCCGGGATGTGGGTTTGAACTGCGGTGGCCAAGAGATACTTTGTTGCAGAGAATCTCCTGAGGGTCCTGGTGCTAAATATAGATTCCCTCCCATTTCAACAACAGATGCTCTCGGAGAAGGAGCAACTTTCATTCCCATCACAAGAAAGATTCTCTAATTCTGTATGCTGATGGCTCTTAACCAGACTTACTGTGGTGATCACTTCACGATATATACAAATATAAAGTCATTGTGTTGTACATCTGAAACTGATAGATACAGTGTTATATGTCAACCATACCTCCATGTAGATGGATGATAGCCAGCCAGACAGACAGATGACAGGTAGGTAGATAGATACATAGATAGTAGACAGATAGATGATAAACAGGCAGACAGATGATAGATTATACACAGATAGGTAGGTAGGTAGGTAGGTAGATGGTAGATAGATAGTAGATAGATGATAGATGATAGATAGATAGATGATAGACTGGCAGGTAGATGAGAGAGAGAGATGACAGGTGATGGGCGATCAGTGGTAGGTGGTAGCACTTTCCAGCTCACTGCCCCATGCAGGGTGGTCACAGGAGCACTCATGCTCATCGAGGGGCTTGGCCAGCTGCAAAGGCTGTACATGGGTCTGTCTTACGTCTCAGACTCACCTTGGCATGAATTCCAAAGCAAGCATGCTTCAACAAACGCTGCTACCAGAGAAACCTAATATCATAAGCAATTGCCCCCCAAAAAGTCCTTTCCAGAACTCTGGACCTGACTGAACAACCTTGCCAAAAAGTCAAATGTATCAAATTCAAGAAGGAGACTTTTTTCCCAAGCCACTTACAAAATAAAAAATTATGAACTTCTCTTGCAACTGTCAGAAGTCACAGATGCAGGGTCCCTGCCTTCCACACGTGCTCACATGAAGCAAGTCCAGGACCCGGCTGATGACAGAGACCTGAGTCTTTCAATGAAAGAAGAATCAATACCAACGACCAAAGCCAGCTGGCCGAAGGGGAAATCATGAATGAAACTTGGAAAACAAGGTGATTGTTACGTGTAACTCAGGTGGTTTGCCATCCCTGGCTCTCAGACTGTGGAGCGATCTCAGCCCCGCGTGGGGCTGAGGGCATCAGCCAGGCGGGCCGGACCTGTGAGCAGCCCGCACCCTGGCTCTGGGAAGGGCGGGCAACGAGGAGGCACTAACTACAGTATAACCCTGCAAAGAACCGCAAGGGATGCAGCTTCTCTGCAGAAGAGGGAGTCGGGAAGCCCCTGCACGTGGGGAAATGGAGAGCACACAACAGGTGGTTTCAGTTTTAGTTTTACCATGAAAGGCCTGACTCTAAGCTTGGCATGCATGCACCTGATCACCCACCACCTTCCTCCAGGAGCCCCCACAGTAATGACCTCATGGTTCCCCATCCACAGCCTCACTGCTCCAAGTGTGGACCGTGGACAGCGGTGTCAGCATCAGCCCACAGCAATGCCCAATCTGGAGCCGCGCCCCAGACTCCCGGGGCAGAATCTGCTTTTCTTTCTTTTTTCTTTTTTTTTTTTTTAGATTTTATTTATTTACTTGACAGACAGAGTTCACAAGTAGGCAGAGAGGCAGGGAGAGAGAGGGGGGAAAGCAGGCTCCTTGTGGAGCAGAGAACCCAATGTGGGGCTCAATCCCAGGACCCTGAGATCATGACCCGAGCCGAACACAGAGGCTTTAACTCACTGAGCCACCCAGGCGCCCCCAGAATCTGCTTTTCAATAAGGCCTGGGTGATGTGTGCACCACAGAGTCGAGAGAGATCTCCAGAGAACTTCCTTGAAACCCGAATCCCACACATCTGCTCCAAGCTCTCTCCGTCTTCCAGAAAGCTCTTCAGATCAGTGGCTGCTGCCCCCACAGACCCATGACTGGGACCCCACACCCGCAGAGCCGCAGAGCCAGTCTGGGAGGCCCGGCGCTCTCCTTTCATCAATGAGGAAACAGAGTCTGCCCCTTGGTGGAAACCAAAATTGTTACACAGGAGAGTACGCCTCACAGCTTTCCTGGTTTCTGGTTTATTTCTGTTCCTTACTCTGTCATGAACAAAGCGGAGGCTGGGGGCTCAGGAGAAGGGATTGAGGAGCCACGTCCATGGGACAAGAAGTCAGGAGAAGGCCACTGCAGCCTCCACATTTATAATGAGGCCCAGAGCCTCTGGGAGGATGCAGAGTCCCAGGACCCAATCAGGGGAGGGAGCCCAGACAAGCACCCAGCTCTCCTGCACCCTGTGCGACAGCCAGGGTCACCGCTGTGTCTCCACTGGTTTCCTGAGGTGCTGCCCTCTGTCTTCCCGCTGTGCTGTGGCCCCGGTCAGCAGATGATGCGTCCTCATCCCCCACCTCCTGCAGCTGCTGGGTCAGGCTTTGGGAACCCCATACCAGCCATGACCGGCTCTTCCTTTCCAGCCTCAGATGGACTCCGACACCATCCTCCGTGGCTCGAGTGTTTCTCTACCCTTCAAGGCCTGAAGGGAAAAATGTGCCACAATCAAACACACTAATTTCTTCCCCTCCATTGCTGTGCACACAGAGCAGTAATTTGTACAGAACACTCATTGGCGAGAGGACAGACAGGCCAGTCCCCATGGGGTCCCTGCAGGGATGCGTCCCTCTCACAGCTCCCAGGACAGCCGTGGCCCCTTCCTCCTCATCAGGCTGCTCACAGTGGCCAGAGACAGGGCTGGCCTTGGTTTGCCAGAGCTTCTAACGCTCAACTGGAAACTCTTCAGGAAACAGAAATGCAGACTTGCCAGTGAGAGTGTCTCATCCCAGTTTCCCTCCCTGTCACAGGAACCCTACATCTGACCTTGCTCCGGGAGCCAAAAGGGCCCCAGAAGGAAGGAGACAGAAGGGCTGGAGCAGGAGGAGAGAGGAGGGGAGAGGAGGAGGAGCCATCGCTCTGTCACAGGGTTCAGAGATCCCGAGGAACTCATGACCCGTCTGCAGAGGCTGCGCAACGGAACACCGCAGACGGGGCATCTGCAGCCACAGAGCTGTCTTCCCTCAGCCCCTGGAGCCCGCAGGTCTGGAATCCAGGTGCCGCAGGGCCACACTCCCTGCGAGACCGGCCTCATCCTCCCCGGCCTCCTCCAGCTTCTGGAAGACGCGCCTCTGCTGTTGTTTGCTCTGTGGACACGTGGCTCCGGTGTCCACCTCTGTCGCCACGAGGCCTTCTTCGCTCTGCGTGTCTGCAGCCAAATGGACCTCATCGTAAAGAACACTCGTCATCGCAGAAGCGCCCACCCCAGACTTACTTACCAGACTTATCGCCACTATAAAGACCCTGTTGCCAACTAAGGTCACGTTCACGGGTGTGGGATAAGACCTCCACCTAACTCCTTTGGGGGCCCAAGGCAACCCACAGCAGGTTCCCAGCAGAGGTCAACACAAGGAGGGAGGCCGCGGCTGGCCTGGTGGGAAAGCCGACACAGGCAAAGAGGCCGCGATGTCACGGGGAGGATCTGGTCTGGTGGTTTTAGGCACAGACAGAGGCACGTCGGTGAGCAGGCGAAGGCCTGGATGGGAGTCGAGAAGCTGGCGACGCAGAAGAGGAGTGAAGTCGGCACAATGTGGGGGGTCAGCCATGGGCAGGAGGGACACCCATGTGTAGACAGACACGGATGTGTGAGTAGACCCTCCAAGGGGGTGACAGAGTGAGGAAAAGGACGGGGGCATTAGCAGCGAGGAAGGACCAAGGCCCAGTCATTCGGTCGTCAACTATGTACCCAGGAGCAACCACGTGTCGGACTTTCTAGGTCCCCGGGATACAACAGCGACCAGAGGGGACCCCCGCCCTCATGGGACCCTGTCGCAGGGGAGGGACATGGGAGTGGAGAGGAAGAGGTGGGGCTGAAGACAGGTTGAAGACAACGTTAACTTTGATAATACTTTCCAAGGTGTAACATGACCTGATAAATCACAAAGTAGGGCTGCCCGTGTGGGGAAGACGCAGATCTGAAGACGGTGGTGGAGATGGGCCTTTCTGGGAAGGCGTCTTTGAGCAAAGTCTTGCAGGGATTGAGACATGGTTTGGAGGGTCATCTGACCTGGGATGATGAAGGAGGCATTGTTCAGGCCACTGAGATGTCCACGCTGAGCTGGTGGGGGCGTGGGGCAGGCCCCCTCCCAGGCCCCAGGCCCCAGGTCCCCTCACCTGTGGTGTCCTTCCTTCAGACCCTGCCCCTACCTGCCACTCATTCTGCAAGCCTCAGAAGGACAGTCGGGACTTCCAAGAAGCCTTCCCCAGCCCTTCCCAGGAGGATCACAACGGGGTCCGCTCTGGGCTCCACTCAGCACTCACTCGCACAGATGTCTCTCATGGTACAGCAGAGCCTCCCTCCTCTGAGAGTGGGAGGTGTGTCTCACACTGTCCTTCTGTCTGTCCGTGTCATAGCAGGACACACAGCTGCGGCTGGGATTCCATGGGTGGTTGCTGAATAACAGATGAGAGAGAGGAAGGGGAGGGAGAGGATGGCAGAAGAGAGAGAGAGGGTAAGCAGGAGGGAAGGAAACAGGAAGAGGAAAGGAGAAATGGTACTTTGAGAAAAAGAATCCTTCAGACAACACGCAGGTTCATGAACTATGGGAAAGAAATAGAACAGACCGGGTAGGGTGAGAACTTATCTTCCTGATCTTTCATTCCAATTCATTCTCCATAGTCAGACAGATCTTTCTAAATCCTACCTCTGGTAACTTTCCTCTCCTGCTCAATCATCTTCAGTTGCTCCTTAACCTCAGACTAAATTAAAACCAATCAGTCCAAAAGCAAGACTAACATAATTTGACAAAACTTACCCTTGATGTTTCCCCTAGCTTGGGCCAGACAGAGTCCTTATTGATTTCAGGACACGCTCTCCATTTTCCACCACGGGGACTCCACCCATATTTCCTGTAACGTCCCTTACCACTGACCCCTTTGCAATGGTCAAACTCACATACCATTAATAACCCCCGTCTCCTCCCAGCCTATCTCCCATTTTCCTAACCTTGTCCTCACACTCATCTGGCTTTGCTTTGATTTGTGGATGTCAAGTGTAGGCTGCATTTCTGATCAATCAGAAGGTCCATGAGCTCACTTTATTCGTCTCTGTTCTTCCCTCACAGCTCAGCGTTGTAATAAATATCAATAAACACTTTGTACATGGATGGATGGATGGATGGATGGATGGATAGATGGATGAACATGCTTTTAGGAAAGCTGGCTAGTGGGCAGTGGGGACAGCACTAGAATTCAGGAAAGGTAGGCTCTGGCTCTCCCTCTCCGCAGCTGTGGGATGTCGGACGGCCAGGGAATCAGTTCCAGGGTACAGCCCCCTCAGGACTCACAAAGCCTCTGTAAAACAGACATTCTCTAAGGCTTCTACCCCTCCACAGTTTTCTAATTTGCATGCAGCAAAAACTCCAAACATTTGAAAGACCCCTTCTAGTTCACTGACATTTCACAACATCCTATTTCCACAATTTTTACAAGGTGGGTTTAATCACTCTGAATTACAGGAAGAAAATGAATATGACTTCATGGATGTATTAAATCTCTGAGACCAGGAAATCCCTGAGACGTGTGATGGCCCCGGGACTGGCATACCCTGATCATCAAGATTATAAGGACGAACGCACCCAGACGTGGAATCTCCAAACAGAGAGCAGCGTTGTCCACACTGGGGGGTAGGCGGGTGAAATACAGCATGATGTTCTATTTCCAGTAAGTAGCCATTTATCACAAGCCAGCATGTGACCCTGTGATGCACTCACTTGGGGAGGAGATGCTTAAGGGTGTGCCCCTCCGCTCCATCTGTGTGGCGCACAAGAAAATAAGGCTCCGTGCAGGGGCTCCAGCCCCCTCTGGAAGCTGCCGCGGCCGAGGCTGGTGGTCACGTGCTTGCAGACTCTCCAGAGGAAAGAGCTGCAGCAGCACAGCAAGGGTGCTGGTCCCATTTCCAGCCTGCCGGCTGCGGGACCCGGTCATCTACTTGGAACAAACGAGGGGCTGAGACAGAAGGTGGGAGATATTCTGGGGAACTTAATGAGGGGACAATAAAACAGAGGCCGGATTTGGTCTGCTCATTTTCCAGGCAGCCACCGTGAGCACACAGTTACCACTGCTCACCCAAAGGAAAGAAAATAAATCCATGCTTTCTGTCAGCCCCAAGACAGCCTCCATATTCTATGAAGGGCAGAAATAGGTTCCCTTGGGAAATTAAACCAGCCATTTTGGTGAATCTTCGGGAGAACATGCAATTAAAATTACATTTTTTTAAATGACGTTCCCATCTCTGTGCTCTGCAGCCAGCTGCTGGAAAAACCCCTAAAGGTACACTTGCCCTCCTTCATCCTTCACATGTCATTTGCTAACAGAGGAATCACAGCCCCACCAGGAAGGGGGAAAAGCTTATGTGGCTTTTTCTCAGTTAAAACCCATGGCTTAAAAATAAGCAAAAATGATCAAATCACCACATTAAAGGAGTAACTATTAGCAAACGCTTATTTTCCCAGGATCAAGATCAGTTGAAACTATTGAAAATAAACATTCCAGCGTTTTGAGATACTATCTAAAGATTTGCGATCCTGAGGAAGTTCAAGAGAACAGTAATTACTGTGAATGTCCCATTCACCAAATCTGAAAGTTGGCAGTTACATGACAAAAGCCCAGGAATTCGATATGATTAAAATCTTGACGGCTGTCAGAGCAGAAGGGCAAATGTGAGTAGGGAGAAGCTGGTGGCTTCTGCTCTGTTTAAAATCCTATTCACTCTCTCAACTGCTTCTTTTCCTGTTTCATTCTCCTTCTAGATTTTGCAACTTACATTAACTTTTATCAGATTTCAGCAAAATTTTACAGGCTGACATAACCAATGAGCAAAGGAGGTAATTTCTGTTCATACCCGTTAAGTCCTCCAAAATGGTCACCAGCTACTCTAAATTTTTTGAAGGCGATCTTACAAATTCTCATGTATATTCTAATTTTTCAATTCATTCATTTTGATTCTGATACTATGTGCTTGCACAATTGCTATCATTAAGTCTAATTATATAATTAGCATAACATGTGCGATCATATAATTAGAATGTGCAATTATGTAATTATAATGTGTAATGGCATCACGGTGTAAATATCCTTCTGAAATGTCAGGAAGAAATAGCCTCTGTTTGCTCAAGAGGTAGTTTTTAAAGTTCAATTTCACATGGTTTTTTTTTTCCCCCCCAGGATGAAAATTCAAATATTATTTGAATCAAACCCTTTAATTATGCTTAGAAAATAAAAGCTTTATTTTTTAATATCTTTTCTAACTCAAGTGCAAGGTAAAAAAAACTTTGCAATGTATCAAAAGTGTTTATTTAACTGATTACCCTACATTATTTGAGTTGAAAAAATAAAATTATTAGAAATCCAACAACATGAGACAATCTCAAGAATGTAAACAGTCGGGTCTAGCAAATTTATACCTAAAATTGTTTTACAAATAATAAATATTTCCTTTAATGTCCGTCTTGGGATACCACATGCCTGGCCTGCTTCGAAGTTATCTCAAACCCCAAAGTACAGAAATCAAACACGTTATGTGTTCACCCAAATCTACCCTTCCCCACTCATGACCTACCTCAGTGGTTCTCAGACTAACAGCCATCAGAACCATGCCCAAGGCTTGTTGGAACAGATCGCTGAGTCCCACCGCCAGAGGGACTAACTGGAAAGTCCTGGAGTGAACCAGAGATTTGCACTCCCTGCAGGTGTCCAGGTCTCTGCCAGCCCAGGGTCCACACTGGAGAACTACTGTCTGATCCATCACCAAGTTTCTCAAGAGAGAAGCTTCAAGTTCACTCCTGAGCTGGTGACTGCATCACCAGTTCCTATGGATTCTGTGACCCAGGAAAGTATGCCCTCGGTCCCTTCTCAACCCTTCTCTCCATCCCCACTGACCCTGGCTTAATTCGGCTCTCACGGGCTTGTGCCTCATGAAACCCCACATGGGGTAATCTCACTTTGGCACTGCCCCTTTCAAAATGTCTGGCCATCCTCCATGGCCTAGGAGCTCCTTCAGTCTTGGACTCCAGCTGCCCTACCGGACCCATTTCCCTAGCAACCTGCTGTGCCCTGGCCTTTTTGGAGAGCAGCATTCCCTGTGTCAACTCTCTGCTCTTCTGCTAATGCTGCCTCCTTCGGGGGCACTGAGGACCTAGGCAGGACCCGACCCACCACTGGAAATAAGCGACTAGCACACCAGGTCCCACCATGCGCTCAGAAACCTTGATTTCAGACAAGTCGGCACAGAGTCACAATGAAGAAATTCCATGGGGTGCAGGGAGTGACTGGGGAAGGGCAGGAAGAGAGGTTTGCTCACTTGCACTGTGCGCCAGATGCTTACCTGTTACCACATGTAGACCTCACGTGCCTCTGCTTCCCATGTTTCATTTGCTAGATGAGAAAGTCTGAAGCTCAAGACGATTATGCAAATTCTTTAAGGTCAAATACCCAGGAAGCAGCACAATCAAGTTTCAAATCCTCCTTACAGCAAATGCGTTGTCTGCCTCCAAAACGCACACTCATTTAGCAAATGTCTGCTGTGAAACAAACTCACGGTTTAATGAAAAAACACAAAGAGTGCCAATGTGCCAACCAAGGTCAAAAGCCATCTCTGGTGGACCTGACCTCAGCCCTGTCCTTGCCAACGTTGTGAGTAAGTCCTGTGAAGTCAGAGAGTCTGTGCCTCCGAGAGCCTGCCATGTCTGCTGAAAATACACTGGATTTCCAAACACAATATTAAACCAGAACAAGGACATTTAGTTTCAAAATAATTGGATAATTTGCAGGATTAGAAGATATTTGATGTTGAGAGCATTTAATGTGTGAACAATCTAGGGATTGTTCTCAACCGTCAACTCAGCGAGAGTCAACGCATGACATACCCCTAAAACAATCAACAAAATAAAGTTGTGCTTGTGTTCAAGATAGTGCTGAGTTCAATCTTTAACCCACTGAGCCACCAGGTGCCCCACTTTTTTTCTTTTTTTTTAAGATTTTTTATTTATTTATTTGACAGAGAGAGAGAGAGAGATCACAAGTAGACAGAGAGGCAGGCAGAGAGAGAGGGGGAAGCAGGCTCCCCGCTGAGCAGAGAGCCCGACGCAGGGCTGGATCCAAGGACTCTGAGATCATGACCTGAGCCGAAGGCAGAGGCTCAACCCACTGAGCCACCCAGGTGCCCCTGAGTTCAATCTTTAAAATGACTCTCCTCCAGGTAATTAAAAGAAATTAATTGTAAAGACTTACCCATACTCAACATAATAGAAATATGCCCATAGTTTAAAAAGGAAAGAAAACTCAGGGAAAAAAAGAGGGTGGAAGCCAACAGTCTGCTGGGCTCTCAGTCCAGACACATGAAAAGGCTTGCACCAGATAAGATCCAACGTTGCCTGATAGGAGGTGAAGGACCAGAACAGGGAGATGTTTGGGCACTGTGGTGGGGCAGCTCCATTCTTGAAACAAAAAGAGAAAAGGCTGCAAAGACTGCCCATGGTAGTAATTTAGATGGCAACTCATTTTTTAAAAATTTTTGTATTATGTTAGTCACCATATAGTACATCATTATTTTTTGATATACTGTTCCATGATTCATTGTTTACGTATAAGCCCCAGTGTTCCATGCAATACGTGCCCTCCTTAATACCCACACAGGGCTCACCCATCCCCCCACTCCCCATCCCTCTAAAACCCTCAATTAGTTTCCCAGAGTCCACAGTCTCTCATGGTTCATCTCCCTCTCCAATTTCCCTCCCTCCATGTTTCCATTGCTTCTCCTAATGTCCTCCATGCTATTCCTTATGTTCCACAAGTAAGTGAAACCCTTTGATAACTGACTTTCTCTGTTTAACTTATTTCACTCAGCACAACCTCTTCCAATCCCATCCGTGCTGACGCAAAAGTTGGGTATTCATCCTTTCTGATGGAGGCATAATATTCCATTGTACATATGAACCATATCTTCTTTATTCATTTGAATGATATTTGCAAATGACAGTACAAAGAGCTGATATCCAAGACATATAAAGAACTTCTCAAAGTCAACACCCAAAAAACAGATAATCAAGTCAAAAAATGGGCAGAAGACATGAACAGACACTTTTCCAAAGAAGACATACAGATGGCTCACAGACACATGAAAAAATGTTCATCATCACTGGCCATCAGGGGGATTCAAGTCAAAAACCACATTGAGACACCATCTTACACCAGTTAACAAAACAAAATCAACAAGACAGTAAACAGCAAGTGTTGGAGAGGATGTGGAGAAAGGGGAACCCTCTTACACTGTTGGTGGGAATGCAAGTTGGTGCAGCCCCTTTGGAAAACAGTGTGGAGATTCCTCAAAATTTTAAAAATAAAACTACCCAATGACCCAGCAATTGTGCTACTGGGTATTTGCCCCAAAGATACAGATGTAGTGAAAAGAAGGGCCACCTGTACCCCAATGTTCATAGCAGCAATGGCCATAGTTGCCAAACTGTGGAAGGAGCCAAGATGACAATTCATACTTGAGATATGAAAGGAAAAGATACAGCTGAGCTAAGAGATCTTGAGTCAAGTAAATCATTAATTTGGTGACTGCTTTGAAGAAAATCTGGAGGCAGCAAGTGTAAATACCCCTTCTGTTCTGGGCTCTGGTAAGAAGGAACTACATAACCTCCAACAGGAGGCAGAAGTCAGCACAGACTGAGAGGGAGAAAGTAAGAGTATAAAACCAAAATTCCACATCTTCTGAAAGGATGCTCCAGGCCAGAGAAACAGCAAAGCAGTCTTGGAAAAAAAAATTGGTAAGGATATATCAGATTTTTTAAAATGAAATTAAGAAGGTTCTTCTAATTGTATTTCTTGTGGAA
>RCUC01113608.1:0-34327 GCA_003697995.1 Taxidea taxus jeffersonii | reverse complement strand
TTTTGAAATCCTGTTCTCACTATCCATAAAACCTGAGGATTTGGACAAGGTGATCTCTCAGGACCCTTCCAACTCTTTGATTATAACTTCCTATGTCCATGAACTAAAGAGGGTTGAAAATGTTAGCCTCAAAGTATTTTCTGTAATAGAATTAGGAATATAAAGTTAAAGACATGGTAAGTTCCTTTGGTCAACTTCTGGCCTGAAAACATCAATGGCCCCATCCTATGAATCATAAATTAACGAGGGATCTATAACTTTGCAACATTTCTATTTAAGGTTTCAAATTTATGCTGCTCTGAATATTCTTTTCATATCCATTTAAAAATATCTCCTGATGCCTTGAAAAATATGGTTTTGAACTGTGTGGGTCCCACTTACATGCAGATTACTTGTTTGATAACTACAGTACAATACTAAAAAAGTATCTTCTCTTGCTTATGATTTTCTTAATAATATTTTCTTTGCTCTAACTTACTTTAAGAATACAGTATATAATACACAGAACATACAGAATATGTGTTAATCAACTATTTATGATATTTAAGGTTTCTCATCAACAGTAGGCTATTAGTAGTTAAGTTTTGGGGAAGCCAAAAGATACATAGTGAACCCTCTTACACTGTTGGTGGGAATGCAAGTTGGTGCAGCCACTTTGGAAAACAGTGTGGAGATTGCTCAAAAAATTAAAAATAGAGCTATCCTTTGACCCTGTAATTGTACTACTGGTTATTTACCCCAAACATACAGATGTAGTGAAAAGAAGGGCCATATGTCCCCCAGTGTTTATAGCAGCACTGGCCACAATCACCAAACTGTGGAAAAAGCCAATGTGCCCTTCAACAGATGCATGGATAAAGAAGATATGGTCCATATATACAATGGAGTATTATGCCTCCATCAGAAAGGATGAATACCCAACTTTTGTATCAACATGGATGGGACTGGTGGGGATTATGCTGAGTGAAATAAGTCAAGCAGGGAGAGTCAACCCTCTGGTTTCACTTACTTGTGGCCATAAGGAATAACATGGAGGGCATTAGGAGAAGGAGAGGAGAAGTGAGATGGGGGAAATCAGAAGGGGAGACGAACCACGAGAGACTATGGACTCTGAGAAACAAACTGAGGGTTTGGGAGGGGAGAAGGGTGGGAGATCGGGTAAGCCTGGTGGTGGGTATTAAAGAGGGCACATATTGCATGGAGCACTGGGTGTGGTGCCTAAACAATGAATCTGGGAACACTGAAAAAATAAAGTTAAATTTAAAAAAAGATATATACAGATTTTTCTTTTTTTTTAAAAAAAGATTTTATTTATTTATTTGACATACAGAGATCACAAGTAGGCAGAGAGGCAGGCAGAGAGAGAGGAGGGGAGGCAGGCTCCCCGCCGAGCAGAGAGCCGGACATGGGGGCTCGATCCCAGAACCCTGGGATCATGACCTGAGCCGAAGGCAGAGGCTTTAACCCACTGAGCCACCCAGGCGCCCCTATGCAGATTTTTCTATTGCAAAGGGGGCGTGAGTACGTCTAACCTCCACATTGTACAAAGGTCAATTGTACTGTAAAGTCACTTTGACTCGTGCTGAAATCACCAGACATTCTTTGCCTCAATTATTTTAAATTTTTTAGCTTCATTCCTTAGGTTAGCATTTCTCACATTCTGTCCCACATGATGTTATTTGAAAAGTATTTCAAGAAAAATGAAGTTTTTGGAAACATTGGGTTAAATTAAAAAAGGTGGAGCAGCTGGGTGGCTCAGTGGGTTAAGTGTCTGCCTTCAGCTCAGGTCATGATCTCAGGGACCGAGCCCCACATCAGGCTCCCTGCTCAGCAGGGAGTCTGCTTTTCTCTCTGCCTGCTGTTCCCCCTGCTTGTGCTCTCTCCCTCTCTCACACACACTCTCAAATAAATATATAAAATCTTTTAAAAAAGGAGAGAGAAAGGTAAAAGTGGTTTATTTTGTGTGGACTTCTAAGGGCCTTAACTTCACTACGGAACACTAAAGGGAAAGTATGGAACACTGTTCCCCAAATCTATTTGACCACTGAGAAGCATAGGAAATATACTTTGGAAAGGCTATTTTGGGTTCTTCAGCATTAAGCCTCATGATTATTTTACAGTTTGCAGAAAGTCTGCCTAATTAAAAAAAATCTCTTAATTTGTCCTTTTATCATATTTTCCAGCTAAGAGATTTGTGTTGCCTTGGCCCCCCTGTGCTTTATTGTCATTCAGCTAAATAAAACAGAGAGAAACTAAGGCTATGGGTACAAGGACAGTGGACCTATTCCATAGGGGAAGCAAGCAGAAAGATAAGCCATGGTGACCCAGGCGGCTGAGGTGACTGCGTCACTAGATATCCCTAGGCCAAGAAACTCGCAGAATTGAGGCTAATGGGAAATTCCAGCAGTCAATGCAGACTTTTCTAGAAACAAAGTCTAGGTGGGATGAGTAGATGAGGCAGCACTGAGGCTTGATCAAATAGGATTGGAATTGCAGATAACAGAGTCTCTTGGAGCCCTTGGGTCTCAGTACCTACCCTAGGGAGGAGTGGAGTCTGAGCGCTGCCTGGTACCTGAAGCGCATGCCTCTTCATTTTCCATTTCTGACGTCTCAGCTCGGTTCTCACCAGGTAAGTCAGGCAGACTCTTTTTTTTTTTTTTTTTTTTGGCTTTAACAGAAGAGGGTTTTTAAGGCAAACTGCATGAGAGGACAACACTGTATCCTCTCCATGGATTTTGGGCTCAGAGAGAGTCACTTGTGGGATGGATAAGGGCAGATTCCTGCAGTCCTTGGACTTCTCTGCATCTTTTTTCATCCTGGGATGATCCACGACCTACTTTTACCACGAACAAAAAGTCCCCATGAGAGCTTATCCACGATAATTAGGTTCCAAGCCTTGTTCATTTTAAACTTTAAACCAATTCTGGCAATAACATATGTTTCTGCATGATATCATGTTTGGCACTGAGCTACAGAAAATCTGAAAAGTAGTGGCTTAGACACAGAAAGGGATTATTTGTCTTATGGGCCCGATGGGGTTGAGATGAATAGTCCCAGGGCTGCTGATGTTGACACTCTGCAAGGTCATCAAGAACTCCCCTTCCCTCCTCTGCCTTCTTCAGTGGGTGGTCTTTGTATTCATGCTTGTGAGATGGCTGCTGCTCCTGCAGGCATCCCATTCCTAGTCCCTGCAAGAAGAAAGGGAAAGGTCCAGACACCTTTCCCGCAAGGCTTTGTCTTGTACTGAGAAAGGGTGCTTTCCCCCAGATAAATCTGCCTATAGTATCTCATTGGCCAGAACTGGGTAACCTAGCCCTTCCCCAGCTGCAAAGGTACTTGGGGAAGTGAAGATATTTACATATTAAACTGGAGACATAGATGTTTTAAGCAGGAAGGAAGGGAGAAAAGGTAGTGGCAAGTGATGAGCAGTTTCTGCCATGTGCCTCTTGTAGAAAAGATGACCAAAAAAACAGAGACGTGTGTCTCCATTCTTCTGGTCCCATTTATTTCTTTAGCCTTTCCCCTTTTTTCTCCTGATCAATACCTTATTTGAAAATAAAGACTCTCTCGGCCTTACCTCAGATAGTTAAAGAAATGTCCAAGCTATATCCGTAAGCTGATGGCTTTCTGACACAAATAACTCAAAACCCATTTCCCCCGACCTTAGGGAAATCTAGTATCCCAAAGATAGAGCACTGCAGAGGAACAAAAATGTAAATCAGGTTTGAGGGCAGAAATTGAAAGTTTGTTTCATGACAGACGGTCAGCATTTTATCTGGGTCACAAAACATGCCATTTCCTGTCTTCTTGAAGCCCTCCCCTTCTTAAATCACTGCCCTGTAACCTGGTGTGTGAAGAGGGACGCCTTCAGGGCCGAGGAGGCAACAGCCTCCCTGTCCTAAGTGCACAGCTTTTCGCTAATGGCTCCAGACACTGATTGCGGGGCTTGGTCCCATTCATCATTGTCATAATCACCATCCCATATTTTTGAGTGTCCATGGGGGCATGACATTGTACTGTGCATAATGTTTACTGTCCTATTTCTGCTTCCAAATTGTTAGCAAGGTTTCATTCACACTAAGCTCATCTCTGATTACAAGCACTATTGTCCACAGCTGTCAGCTACCTAAAGCTTTTTCTACTGTGCGTGTTCCCCGAAGGAATCTGGCGAGAAAGTGACACTACCACTTTTTAGCTCTGTTTTTTCATCATTAATGGATTTCCTCAATATGCCCATTAGTAGGTACTATTTTCTTGATTATGGGACTCCGCAAGGACATCGCAGAGTTCAAGGTTTGCCAGAAACTTCAAGAATTGGAGGAAAAAGAGAAGGCTCATATTTACCAGTTTTGGGGACAGCAGTCCGTGTTTGATATTGCATTCTTAAGTTACCCTGCCAAAGGGATAATTAGAGCACACACTTTGTAGAGGAAGCCAGGGATGCTGAAAAAAATTCAGGTTAGTTGTCCAAAGTCCAAAAAGCTGGTAAAAGATCGAAACTGAACTTGCATGTGGGTCCTTCCTTAATTATCTTTCAACTACAGTAAGTGTATTGTCCTCTGAGAACTGTCATCACATTTCACAGAGAGGTCCCGAAACCCAACCCTCACTAGTGAATTCAGTTTAACCTAAAGGACCCACACCTGCCAGAGACATGAGTGGGCACCGTGCGTGAGGAAGAGCCGATGCTTTCCTAAGGTAAGAGAAGGTACTTACATGCATCAGGGTTCAGGATTAAGGTTTATTATTTTCTTCAAGGTATATTACATACCATGCTCTTTTAATGTAGAGGAACTAAAATTACATCATATTCTTGTTTAATGTGGTTTATTTCTCCATACATATTTACGTCAATATTTTGCTTCCTTACTCGAGAAGCGAGTTCTCCATCGTAATAGTAGATCTTCTAATAGTCTATCCTTGCTCAGAACGCCTCTTTTTTCTTGTAGCATTTTCTAGTGTGATGCTATATTTGACATGTGCTTTCTTCCTGTTGTTCAAGGGCTTTTGAGATTTTCATGCTCCTTCACCTCAGCCTCATTGTCCTCTGGCATTACTTCGGAGGGCCACTACCTGCACATCTATTTCCCAAGTAGGTTTCAGAATCCTGCGTTTCCCCCTCGGTATTTCAGGATTGCAGATGGATTTCTGTAGTGTGTTTATCTTCTCAGAGTCTATACTTGTTCAAGCTTGATGCTCCAGCTCGCTTCAATGATGATTCAGTAAGAACCTGAATGCTTGCAGACTGTGACTGCTACGGAATCTTACTGTGCCTTCTGGTTCATAGGTGCCGTGATTTTCTTTATTCCCAATAATTCCCCCTGTAATGATTTTAAGCTCATTATAACTTTGAAAAGAAATCTTGAAAATCTTTTTTGCAAGTTTTCTTCTTTACAGTGTTTAATGCAAAGAGTTACTCAACCTTCGAACTGTTCTTTAGCAATGAAAAATGTTTCTGTTATAGACTGAAGCCCACAGATGCAGCACTCATCTCCAGTTTCCTTTACGATGCTCTCTGGCCTTTAACCCACATTTCCCACCTCGTTACTTGAGATACACAACATGTTCGTAACTTTGCAAAGCATTTTCCATTAGCCTCCCACCGTCTTGATATTCAGGCACTGATGACAAGGACAATTATATAATAATGTACTATTTTGCTGCCTGTACTTCCCTATAATTACATGGTTAGTATGGAAAAAAAAGATCAGCTATGTAATATAACCTAACAGAGACTAAAATAAAATATAAAAGCAGATTTAAATGTACCTTTGAAAGAAAAAGACCAAGTGGAGGAAAAGAGGCTTGCATGGAAAAAAAGAAAACAAAACTAAATGTAAAGGAAAAGTAAAATATCAACAGCTGTCTATAATATACATGGAAATTAAACTTCATGTTCTTTGTATATTTTAAAATCACAAAATTATGATACCATTTTTACCCACTTGAAAGAAAATCAGCATGCATTAGAATTAACCACAAGGAAGGACTGAGTAGATCCTGGACAAGGTAGCCTGAGATATTCAACCTGCCCATCACAAAATGAAAGGTAAGGGAATGACCCAGAAAGGCACCCCTGAGTTGGGCACAGAAGAAGACAGAGCCGGAGGCCCAGGCTGAGTGAAGAAACCTGTTGATATCAAAAGAGGACAAGAAAGAAGGGGCTTAGGCTGAGTATAAATATATAAAACTGACCATGGGTATATAATATATTATGAAAAAAAGAAGAACTATTCCATTCACTGTTGATTCTGGTCACAGAAATGTAATTAATAAAGATGTCATTGGAAATTACGTTATATCACATGCTGTTATTATCACTCAAAATATATGTAATTCATATACTGATGGAGGGTTGTAAAGAAGATAGTTTGTGAATCAAAACACGCAGGGAAATACAGGGGTGCTTGAGTGGCTCATGGATAAGCATGGAATCTTGATTTCGGCTCAGATCATGATCTCAGGGTTGTGAGATTGAACCCTGTGTCAGGCTCTGCACTCAGTGGAATCTGCTTGAGATTCTCTCCTTCTCCCTCTGCTGCTCCCCCTTTTCTCTCTCTCTTTTTCTCTAATAAATAAATACATCTTAAAAATAAAAACAGGCAGGTAAAGACAATCAATCCATTTCTTCACAATTTGGGGAATTCTTGCACTGGCATTATAAAAGTTTATTTTTCTATTTCATATCAATTTCTTTTGTGATTTAAGCTTATTTATTTTTGTGTTATTTTTCCATCAATATAAACATCTGTTTACTTCTTTTCATTCTACTCCATTTAAACACTTAATGACAATTAAATTTCCCTTTCTCTTCACATTTTGATTCTTCAAGCCTCCTTTTAATATCTTCTAAAAGAAAAAAAAGCCTCCCATCAACAAGGATTTTATATGTCAAATAGTGGCTGTGGGAAGGGCCAGCCACATTCTTCATAAGCAAAAGAATCTCAAGGGAGGAGAGCCCCTATTCAGAAATAGATCCCTCACATACGCTATCAATTAGACATCCATTTGTGCATAAATACTTCCCTTTAAAAATAAAATAATTCTTAAAAGATTAGATTATATTTGTACTTAGTATAAATTCCTTTAATCAAAACATTACTGGCCCTCCCCCTCCAACAGTTTTTTCCTGTTGTTCTCCCAGTCAGAACACAGGGTAACCTGAATGGATGGAGATCCTGTGAAGCTTGCCTGAGGGGAAAACTTTCAGAAGTCATTCTGAGAGAAATAGCCTCATGACCCTCATTCTCCAGGGAACCCCATCACTACCTTTGAACAGCTTGCCTTGGCCAAAGGTGATGGAATGTATTTTTTTGACCCTTTTCATAGTCTTTGCCTTGTATGTTGCCTCCATCCAAGACCTCTCCTCCTCAAACCTTGGGAGCTAGTTGTTCACAGCTCATTCACTCATGAAGAGTTGTTCCTTAGGTCTTGATGAAAATATGGGAGGATATTGATGGGTTCACTCACACAGCCTGAGAGCTTCCTCTAGATAGCATGGCAGTTAGAGGAAGCCAGGACCCTCACTCCCTGAGGATCCCAAATCCCTGTCACACTGACGGGTGTAGACTTGAGGACAGATGGGCACTCAAAAGTAAGTTGTGTCACAGAGTCAGGAAAAGAGAAAGGAAACCTGAGGGTCCAAGAAAGACTCTAGTGGTGATGAAGACAATGAACAATGAGTAGGTAACTTGAAAACACTGGGACTCTCCAAAGGTGATGTGTGGCAGAGGATGTGAAAAGCTTGGTGAAACAAATGAAAGGTTTTAGAAAGACAGAAAGTTCATAAAGAAGGTCTTTTTTTCTATACCCTGCAATTTTAACCTAAAGCATTTTGAGACAATTGAAATGGGACTAGAAATTACTATCTAAGGTAAAATATTTAGCAGACAACCTCAGAGGAGAAATTATATGAAATAAACATTTACTGGCATTCAAATAGGAGTTGGCAATCTTTTTCTGTAAAGTTTCATATAGTAAATATTTTAGATTTTGCAGGCTCTGAAGCAAAACTGAGGACAGTAGTAGGTATTTATATGAGAGAAAACAAATTTCCACAAATTTCATATTGATAAGATTTAAAAAGTAGTAATGATAATTCAGTTCACTTTTAAAAATACAGGTCTACTAATGAGAAGAATGGAATTATCTTTGGGGGATAACATTTTGCTTAACTGAGGTTCACACTTAGTTTTTACTATCATCAAAATCAATTGCAGATTCATCCTTAAATTTGGTCCATAATTAAACTTGAAGTATTTCATCTTTGAAGATATCTTTTCACACAGGTAGTTACGGTCAGACACCAGTGTTAGTTTAGGAGCATACGATTTTAACAGAGCATATTTATCAGCTGGGAGGCATATAGAAAATATAACATTCTATTTTTCTCTTGATATTTGATTTTCATATGTCATTATATGGCATATTAGTAACTTCCAAAGGAAGATTAGGTGGAAGCCCCTCAATTGCACAGTTAATTGAATTTTGAAATATGAAGGTTTTTTCCCCCCCTTGCATTTTGATGAAGGTCTGAAAAGCGCTGCTGGAAATATATGGTTTGAACTTGGAAAATATAGCTACTGCAAATTTGTGTAGGAATGGGGATCTTGTTTGTTTGTTTGTTTGTTTTTAACGTTAAATAGCACATGACATGATTAAGGGAGGTTTCCCACTACTCTGTTTCAAACAATATTAGTTGTCATAGAAATGACTTTACTGTAGTGAAAGTGTCGCATCTAAATCTGCTTTTACCTTGTAATTTTGTGTTGAATTCATTAGGAAACGTTATTAAGTTGGCACTAAAAGCTACTTTCCAACTCGTGTCTGAGAGTAGTAAGGGTAGTTCTTGCAACCACTTGAAAATATAAAAGCCACGCTCAGCTTGCGGGCTATAGAGAAACAGGCAGTGGGTGGGATTCGGTCGGTGGGCCTTGGTTGCAACCTCTGAATTACATCGATAGAACTTCTAGAGTCCGACTCCCTAGGTTTGGATTCTGGCCATACTCACTTAGGAACCCCGTGACTTTGGGCTAATTACATAATGTCTCTGACGCTCTAGGAGAGGGTAAGAATTCTCCACTTCATAGAGTTGAAAGGATTAAATGAAGGGAGTGCGTGGAATAATGTATAAACAATTAGTAAGTAGTTTTCAATAGTAAAATAGAAACTTCCCATAATGGTATAAATAGATCAAAGATTCAACCATGTAAGATAAGGGGGAGCAGAGCGGGCAGCGGGTAAGCCAAGGAGATGGACTCATGTCAGCCACTGGGGAGGATATGTGCCGATCACCGACCACCTTCCATCTGCATTCTGGTTATTACTGAGGCATTTTGCTGTATTAGAATGACTGCAAATATTTTATGAATATTGCCATCATCATACTCTCTTTTCAAGTTCTTTATAGCTCCATTATGAGATAGTATTCATATCACTTTATAGACAAGGAAGTCAAGGCTGTCAGCCTTGACTTTACTCAGTTCAGCTTCTCCTACTTGGCCATGATCAACAAATCCAGCTTCCCCCATTCTGTGCTCTGTCTTGACTCAACATGTTCTACCTTTTCCCAGAGTAACCACAGGTAGAGAGCAGAGCATAGGTTTTGCTTTTCCTTGGACCTCGGAACTGCCTTTAAAGGTATTAAAAGTCTTTATATATGACCCAACTGCGTGCCTGTCTCCTGATCCTAAAAAGTGAGAGGTGTGCCATTTTTATTTCTGAGTGTATAGAGATGCTACATTCATGTAGCCAATGAATGAATGAAGATTGTTATAAAAATGTAGTGTTTCATTATTACTCCTCATGAAGGACAGCACCCTTCGGTCATTTCTTTCATTGTGCTATTTTCACATTCTTTTCTATATTATGATATTTATTTATAAACTAAAAGAAACCTTTTATAGAAAGAACACATAGGTTGACATGTGTTCCTGTTCAGATCCCAAACTGACCAAAAATTTACACAAAAATTTCACTTCTCTGTTCATTTCCTGATCTAAAAGCTATCTTTAGGATCAAATTTAATTTTGAAATTCTATAACAGTTTTTTAAAACAGAAAGCTTAGCATTGATAATGGGTTCTGTATTATACATTTATTTTTTTGAAAAATAATTTCTAGGATTTAAATGAGGACTTAAAAATGTCTCGGCTCTACATTGTTTTAGGAGATGAATAGCATCCTTTTATTTTTTTGGTAGAAATACTTAAAGAAAATATATTTGGTATATGATAACTGACTTTTGTTAAGTCTCCTTGAATTTTTTTTAAATACACCTTAACAGCAGTCTAACTTGATGCATAACTGAAATTCTGCATTGGTTTTTTAAAACCATATTCAAACATAACCAGCATCAAAAATTTTATTCAATAAAACCAGCATCTTAACTGTGGCTTACCACTGATGTCAGTAACCCAAACTGAAAAGGACTGATCAGCCCCAGCGGGAAGAACCAAGTTAATTTCTCTATCACTTCCTAGATATCTGCTTTACCTGAGAGACCTCACATATTAAAGAAAAACTCTCATCGGCTTCATGTATGCATTTTTCTCTTCATCAGCTCAATGTGGAGTAATGATTTTTGACATTTATCACTGGACACAGACTCGGTTATTGCTATACACCTGCAATGTACATCTTTCTTCGGATGACAGTCACCAGCATGTACCAATTGCTTTAGTTTTCGGGCATTTCTGCTTTCTTAAGGCAGGACAATGGGTAGACTCTCTTCTTCCTGTGGTGTTCCCAGCCCCTAGCTTAGAGCCTGACACATAATGCCTGACTCAAATAAATGAGCGCAGGGATGAAAGCACAATCACGTTTGATGCTCATGGCATTATCCCCATTAGACAGATGAGGAAAGAAAGGATCAGACAGGTTAATTAAGGAATATTTTACAAGGTCACTGGAAAGATAAAGTGGTAGTGCTAAGACTAAAACCATATCTTCTGACTGAAGAGCCATTATCTTTTCAATTACTCCAGGCTGCCTCTATTCGCAAATCATTAAGGCTGTGCAGGTTTTTGGAGCTGACCTATCATGTCACGTTTCTTTCAGAAGATTGTGTTATGAATACTTCATACACTGTCTCTAGCAGTTTTATGATGTTTAGGATCGTAAAACAGCCATAAACTTCCTCAGCACAAAAACACCAGGAAGGCCAACTGAGAAACTTGCCACAAACTTTTAATGTGTGTCTGTAGAGGATTAGGGTCCCCGTAAACATTCTGGGGCACTCCCCAGGGAGTGTGACGGGATATGATTTCCCGCAACTGTTCAGAAGTTCCAAGAAGTTAGGAACATTTTTGTGCTGCTTAGGCAAGTATGTTATCCGCAGGCTCTAATTTCTAAGGTCCAAGGAAAAGAAATGGTTGTGGAAATTTTCTCTGGGGGCTTTGTCTGGTAGAAAGCATGCTCATTCATCCCAAACAAACCATTTCTAAGAAAGCCACAATTTTGTTGACTACATTTAAAGATAGAACACGCAGTTCCCAAATGCAATTTCAGTTTTCCAAAGGACAGTTTTATTCTTTTCAGAAATGCCTTGGTGATTTTGTTGTTGCTGTTGTTTTGTTCCCTTTTGCTTAGAAGCACCGCTTAGATGCTCCTCTTTAGTCAACATGAAAAAGAAAAGAACAAGCAACCCAATGATCCTCCGATGGCCTCGAGGCAGTGGATGGAGGATGTCTCTCAAATACAAACATGTACTCTAGGTGACACTGGTAAAGACTTCAAATCAGGCTAAAATGCTCTCCAAACGCAGCCCCCGCCAGATTGACTCGGATGAAATGTTCTCTTTCTTTCTTTCCTAAGAGATGTTTATTTTCTGTAGTATTTTTAAGAAATCTCTCTAGAAGTACTGAAATCTCAGTAATAAGATGTTAATATCTTACATTAAGAACTGGCTTACATTTACTTACAGTGGCCAATCCTGGCTTCTATTACATTCAGCATATGAACTTTTTTTTCTTTTGACAATAGGTAATTATTAAAATTACTGATTCCACACCTCCTAAATCTGTGCTATTAGCCCTTAGTGTGTGTTTGTGTTTGTGTTTATTTTTTATTTTATTTTATTTATTTATTTGTCAGATAGAGAGAGAGCGCAGGAGCGGGCACAGGCAGACAGAGAGGCAGGCAGAGGCAGAGGGAGAAGCAGGCTCCCTGCCGAGCAAGGAGCCTGATGTGGGACTCGATCACAGGACGCTGGGATCATGACCTGAGCCGAAGGCAGCTGCTTAACCAACTGAGCCACCCAGGCGTCCCTGTGTTTATTTTTTTAAAGAGAAAATTAATAGGAATTTAGCACCAGGACCAGCAACTGAACCAGTATTTTTGGACATTTGTGTACTGCTTTGGTTGTGGAGGAGAGGAAAAATAATTTTCCCTCTACCCTTTAGAGTTGTTAGCTGAGACACCCCTCCCCCCCGTCATAAAAGACACATTAACAAAAGTAAAACAAATAGGTATCTGATTAACATGTATGCCTCAAATATGCATGGGAGGTACCCAAGGAAAATGAGCAATTTTCTGAGGTGGTTTAGAATTCAGCCTTCAGTACCATTCTAAGAAAGGGAAGCAGAGGCAGGCCTCTTAGGGGGCAGGAAATGGTTTTTAGGAAAGATGAATGGGCCCTTGGAAGAACAGATGGGAGGTGTGATAGTTTGTGACAAAGTGTGTCTGGGTGTGTGGGGTCAACTTCTACGCTCCTCTCCTGTGACAAGAATCAGTCTTCCCTGGTTGATGATGCTCCCAGCAGAGGGATTTATGACACCTGGTTCTCTTTGGAGGATCTGTATTAAGGCAGATAAAAGAGTTCAGAGAAAACCTCTCTCTGTTTTGTTGCTTCTCACTGCTTTCAGCTCAAAATAATCAGTATGCCAAAGTGGCATATTTTGGGGTGATATATTTTGCTACATTTTACCTGCTTTGCATCTTTCATATATTCCTTGTAGGGAGGACATAAATGCGTCAAATATGAGTAATTCCTTAGGAAGTACGATTTTCCCAGTTTAATTAATAAGTTCATAACTAACTTTGTGATTATTTTTATCTATGTAAAATTTATATTCCAAAGGATATTCACTTTAGGAAAATGAAGACAGATTTAAATTTGAGGTTTATCTGGGACATCTTACTAGATTAGGAACTCTATTAATGGCTACAGTCTATCATTCACAATTGTATCCTCAAAACTTAGTTGATGACTGACCATATCAAACCCTTGGTAAATTTTGTTAACTAACTGAATGAAAGACAAAAACCATGCACGCATGTGTCCATCCAGAGGTCAGCACACTAGAGTCAAATCTGGCCCATGGCCTGTTCTTGTGTGCCCTACAAGCTAAGAATGCTTTTTCACATGTTTAAGGGGCTTGTAAAAATAACAATGAAGCATATGTGGCAGAGACGATATGACCCACAAAGCCTAAAACATTTACTATTTGCAGACCCATCTTTGCTTTTAAATATACACTTTTTTTTTTAAAAGATTTTATTTATTTATTTGACAGACAGAGATCACAAGTAGGCAGAGAGGCAGGCAGAGAGAGAGGAGGAAACAGGTCCCCGCTGAGCAGAGAGCCTGATGTGGGGCTCGATCCCAGGACCCTGGGATCATGACCCGAGCGGAAGGCAGAGGCTTTAACCCACTGAGCCACCCAGGTGCCCCAAATATACACTTTTTTTAAAAACATATTCTTTGGTCAGAACTCAGACCAATTTGTAGAGTGAGGCTACCCAGGGAGGTAGACCCTGGAAACTGCCTATTCAAAGTTATTCTCCTTTACTCTTGTTAACAGAACTCCTATTTTGTTTGGCTTACATTGAACCTACCTCTAGGGATGAAATGTGGTAGATCAAAGCCTGTCTCAGCCATTCCATTTCTCTTTACTAGTGACTTGTCTGAGTAGACATATGAATAAGTCCTGGAAGAAGAAACTGAAGGGGGAATGTCCAGAAAGCTATCGGGGGAGGATTTTACTCCTCTTTCAAAAGGAAATATATAGAAAGGAATATACAAGTTTGTTCCCACTTTGTTCCTTGGGAACTTGGTTATGTGCAGACGTATTCTGGATCTTTGGCAGTCATCTTTTGACCATGAAGGAAAGACCAAACAATTGATAGTTGTGCTGACTTAAGATGTTATCACTGATGGGCTGCACGACTGATCTCTGAACCATCAACCTTCAGTCCTCTCACATGGTATAAGATCGTGGCTTTATGGGTTAGCCACTGTTAACTGTGCACTCTGCTACTTTTTGCCAAAATATCCTAACTGATCCCCTTCAGGTTTTAAATCTGTTTTTATAATGAGCTAGATTAAATTATTAAGTTTGTTTGGCACGAGGAGCTCTTTCAAATGACTTGGAGTCATGAATGAAATGATGACATTATCCAGACAAGGACTGATGTAACCTGGTATTGCATAATCTTGAAAGTAACCATTTAGTCCTAGATTTGTATGAGAAATGCGGCCATTTGGAGAGCAGAGTGGATTCAAGAAGGGGAAATAATTTAATTTTCCCATCTGATTAAGAAGTAGCCGTGTGTGTAAAGAAGTGTGTGGGTGTGTATGTGTTTATGTGTGTGTTCTGTGTGAAGACAGAACGCATGCACCACAGTCTATCAGCTGTGGTTCAGAATACAATAGACTAGGGATTCAGAGGGGAAAAGCCATTGACCTCTCAATCAAGATGTTACAAACCATGAGCTGAAGGTCATGCTCTTGAATTTCATGAAGAACCCCCAAGTTCTTCCCTCAGTGCTTGTTTCAGAATGGATAAAATGGATAAAAATGCAACGTTACGATAATAACAACGTTAAAAGTCTTACCCTATTTTTTTGTTTTGATATCCCAACTTGGTAACTGCATTTCGAGGCCATGAAGGAAATCTCGTGGGGCTCACAAGCACAGAGTAACGCTTTTCAGACTTCTAGTGACTCTACATTATCTTGGTTAACCGCTGTAATCCTGTGACAAACTAACATTCATTTAGTTTGCATGTTTTCTGAAACTTTTCAAGTAACTTTTGATCGAGATATTTTTCTCAGTTGTTGCATATCTTATTTACCTATTATATATGTCTATGTATCTATGAATAATACTTTGGATGGACATTCCATCTCTGGCTTGTATTACCTTCTAGTATTGGTTAGATCATCTATAAAATTTCATGCATTATTCTATTTCTGCTCATTATTGCAAAATTCTAACTACTTGGTAGGGGTCCATAGTTTCTGAATTTGTAAAGACATAACTTTACAGAGTTGCTCCCCACTAAGCTGCTTTCATAAAATAAATTGAGAATGGAAAATTTACTTATCTAAAAGAAGAAAGGGGTACATTTCCTATAATAAAATTCTAATGTACATAGTGCTTTACAGTATAAAGTGCCCTCATATTTCTTATGGTATCCTCATAATAAAAACTCCACAAAGTCACAGGTATTGCTTTTTGTGCCCATTTGATTTTTAAAAAACAGAGGCTCATAAAGTTTAAGAGATTTGCTCAAGTCACTGTCCTGCAAAGAAACAGATTCTGACTCTAAACCCAGATCTCCTAATTCTACTCTCTTCCAGAAGTAGGCCATTCTAACCATTTTTGTTTTTGTTTTTAAAATTTATTTAGTTGAGCCATCACCACCATCTTTTTTTTTTAAAGATTTTATTTATTTATTTGACAGATAGAGATCACAAGTAGGCAGAGAGGCAGGCAGAGAGAAAGGAGGAAGCAGGCCCCCCACCGAGCAGAGAGCCCATGCGAGGCTCGATCCCAGGACCCTGGGATCATGACCAGAGCCGAAGGCAGAGGCTTTAACCCACTGAGCCACCCAGGCGCCCCCACCATCTTTTTGAATTACTTTTGGAAATTATTACATTTTGAAATTGAAATTTTGTCAGAGGTAGCCAATTAATTAGGCTGGCTGATATCTAACATTCTCAGTGAACTCAGCGAACCTATTTAAAAATGTGTCCATCAATGTCTCTTTTAAAAACATAGAGGAAAAGTAGTTAACCACTTATTAGGAATGCATAGAAATAGTTTGGAAATGTTTGAATACTGTGTATAAGGTTAGTGTAGTACATACAACTACAGATTCTATGGGTATAATGTGACAAATGTCAATGTCAGTTGAAGACTAAATGTGAAGGTCCCCAGTGAATTTACGATGCTATCTTCTTTGGCTTATATTATCACTAGATGACAGAATTCTGCGTACCTGACCACCAGGCTTTATTGGTGGGCCACATATGTGCACCGTTCATTCCATTTTAATTAACCTCGAGACTCCAGGTTACATGGCAGAGCTGGGCTCCCTAATTATTTTCACAAAACTACTGATGTGCCCAGAAACAAAGGAATAGAGAAGATATGAGGTATTAGAACCATGGCTGAATCTCACACAAACAGGTATGGGTACTAGAAAATATAACAAATCACTGCTTTGCAATTTAAAAAAGAGAAGCTTGTCCATATTACTTAATTTTTGTTGAAGGTGTTATAGTTAACTCTAGAAATGACTCAGGGGCTAATTCTTTTTGTACACTTGTTGATAAATCTATATATTTTAGAATGTGTTAAAAAATATGTCCTAAGGTGATATTTTTCATCTTTACAATGTATGTGAAAAATTATTCTTTTTATCCTCTGAGGACAGCTAAGACTGGGAATTGAGTTCACTGTTACTCACATGCTGGCCTTGGCAGACAAAGGCCAGGATTATCTTAGAATCATGGCTTCATTATTGAGATAAAATAGAGGAGACTTTACTGCTCTTTATGTAATTAAATGCAATCATTATTATGAAAAATTTTCTGCACAGCTGTTAGGCTGGAACAAAATTTGCATTATCAGTAATCCCTTTATGTCTTTGACATGATTCATAACTTCTCACATATTCCCTGGTCTGAAAATGAAATAGAATTTGAAACCTTCCACAGGTAAATACTGCATATTTGTTGTCTTACTATCAATTCTGTAGCTTGTTTCTTAATTCAGTGAACATTCCAATGGTTAAACTGCCAAATCGGGACAAGTTATCCTCTCAGTGACTCGCAGACGAAGGGTTAAATGGCCAAGCAGGTCATAAAGTAGGCGATATGGTTTAGTCTCAAACTTCAAGACACTAAGGTAAGGGTTTTCAAAGAGGCTGTTAATTAGGCCACTCTGATGTCATAAGGTGTATGTTAGTGTGGAGGTTATGTTATGCACAATATAGGGACCTGGCTAGGTCCATGGTTAGGGACCCGGAGATTGAGGTATTATCAGACCTACTTGACCGTATCTGACAAAACTCCTCCACTATATTTACCAGTATTGCAAATATATTTTTTCCTTTGATTGTCTAAATCTCCAGTGACTCTGAATGTAGGCAGGAAAGATAGAGGGACAGTGCACTGGGGACCTTTAAACCCCATATATCAGTCCAAACTCAGTAATGAGTCCATCCATGCTCAGACCTAAAAGATCTGTGAATTTCCTTTTCCAGCCTCATGGGAAGTGGCCCTAACCCTTTTTGGAAAAGATTTAGCAATCACAGTCTCTTTGCTTCAGAGATTCTTACTCTTTATTTGAGGGACCCTTGGTCTTGAGAAATGATTTATGTCAAAGAATTACAAGCAGTGGTCTTCCGTTGGCTCTGTGATGTCACAGTCAGGTTTCTGCTGGTAACACCAGAGTGTGTGTGTTTGTTCCAATCAAGTTAAACTCTCATAGTCAGCCTGACTTTAGGCCAGGAGATACCATGGTTAATTAACAACTACTACCACTCCCTCTAGGGCATTTTATTCTGATGACCTTTCTGTCCCCTGCTGCCTGTTTTAGTAATCACCAGCACCTTGTTTCTTGCAGTTCCGTGCTTAGTCTTTCCCAGTGCGGGACCCAACCATCCACATGGAAATCGGGGAACCTATTTCTGCGGTAAGATTTTCTACCTTCCTGCCTGGCCTCCTACTAGAAACAGCCATTATTATAGCATCTATCAAGGTGCAGTGAAAATCTTTTAATAAAAATAAATATTTAAAAATACTTCATTTGGAAACAATTTCCAATTTACAGCAAAGGTGCAAAAGCAAGCATCTACATACGCCCCTCCCCGGGTTCCTTTGTCGTGAAAAAAGTGCGCCCCATTTGCTTTCTCATTTGGATTTGTTCTCAACATTTGGGAGTATGTTGCACATCCCTTGGTCCTTTACTGCGAAATGACTTTTTTTCTAAGAAGAAAAACGTATTCTCATGTAACAACTGTACGGTTCTTATATTTAGTAAATTCAACATTAATTCAATACTTTTTGTTTCAACTGTCATCCATATTCTAATCTTGTCACACTGACCCAGTAATGTCCTTTACTGAATTTGCTTGTCCTCCAGTATAAATACTCTAGGATTTGGTATGGCACTTAGTGGTTACGTCTTTTTAGGCTCATTGAATCTGGAACATTTCTAAGGCTTTTCCTTGTCTTTTGTTACATTAGCTTTTATGCAGAATACAATCCTACTCCCCTTTCAAAAAACAGAATGCAGTGTTCCTCTTTTTCAGTTTGTTTGATTCCTCATTTTTAGATTGAGATTATATATTCCCAGGCAGAGTATGACACAGAGGATACTGTGATGATGTCCTTCTCAGGGTATCAAATGGATAGGTAGGTACACAATGTCTATCCACATCTTTATCACCCTGTCAAAGTATTGTCATTTCTCCATTGAATAGTTAACTATTTTTTGCTTTGCAATTAAGAAACAATTAGAAGGATAATTGAAGAACAGACTAATATTTTGCTCCTTATCAGAATCTACCCCCCTAGTTCTAGCATCCATTGATGATTATACTTGGTATAATGATGATTATATTGATAGAGTTGGCTCTATTATTATATCTTTTTCCCTTGTTTAGTTCTCTTAGAACCCATTCTCATACAAGTTCCTTAGCTTTCTGCTACTTACATATGAGCCAAATCCTGGATCTATTTTGATATGTAATATAATGCCTTCCATGTTAGCCTCTGTATTTGTCTCCCTGGGACAAGCTGGGAGCCAACTCGTGTCATATGGATACTGTCTACGAAGCCCAGTACAGGCAGGGCTGGGGAAGGGTACTGCCATCCTTTGAGAGGGGATGGTATCACAGGGTACCCAAACAACTCTGGTGTGTATCATCAGAGGGAAGGAAGAACTGTTTCTGCTGGTAAAGAGATATTCTCTGGTCTTTGGGGATATAGAGTAGTCGGGTTCTTCTGACTCCACCAAAATGTCTTCAGAATTCTACTTTCTCTTAATAAACACTCAAGTTTTGACGTAAGAGACGCGATGAAGATTTGCATTCAATTTATGTTTGATTTAGAAAATTAGAGGAACTGACTGCTTTCTGGCTTGACATGTCAGTATTGTGGCTGCAAAGAGATCATGCTAGATGTTCCTTTAATTTTCTAACCATGTCTCCTGCTGAGAATTTAAAAGCCAGAGGTCCTATGTTCTTCCCTCTCCTTGAAACTCTCCTGTGGCATGAGAAATAGCTAGAGGACTGTATTCTGCCTTATCGCCACCATCGTCCATCACAGCAATCATCTGGTCTGCCCAGACGCCCCCTTAGTAGGCACTTTATTTCAAGAGGCTAAATAAGTCACTCTGCCGTGGGCGGGTGGTTTCCAGTTTGGGGAGCTTTCGGGAACTCTCCCTCTTCACTCCCAGACCGTCTGGCTACTTCTAGTATTAGAGACTGTATCAGTCAGGACTCAATGTAAATGCAGGACTTAGTCTAATTTTCTTTCTTTCTTTTTTTTTTTTAAGAGGAAGAGATGAAAGAATCACAGGCTTACACTAAGGAAAACTGGAGGGACGGATGCTAGTCCCGCCCCGGAAATGACGTCTATGAGGAGCCCAGCCGGCGCCTGCGCTGAGGCCACCGGAAGTGAGTGCGGGGCAGGATCCAGGGCTTCCGGCCTAGGGCTCTAAAGCCACTGCTGCCTCTGATAGGCTTCCCCATCAAAACAAATCAAATAGGAAAAAGGACAACTAACAGGGCAGAAAATCTCCAAATTTCCATGACCTTGTTAGCCAGGAAAACATCAAAAGGAACGAGAAAACGTCCTCTGCCTCATTTGCACTTCCCAAATCTCACTCCAGAACGTCTAATCTGAGGAACCTACGTTGCATCCAGAACCAGCGCTGCGACGGGTAAATGCTATTTTCAGCTTTTCCGATTCTCAATGAAAGGGTGAAATCTAGTTTGAACAAGACACCCACGAGATTTAGTGTGGCTCACCGGTGAGAACTGCCACACTTAGACTCAGGAGCAATCAAACCTATTTATCTATTTTTAATGAGAAGTGTAAGCAGTAAATACTTGACTCAAATCTCACGCCGTGTACTTATAAATCGTACTTCACAAAACTCATAAAATGGATGATTCTGACTTCCTTGGACGGAAGTCTATGACACTTATTTCCTCCTTTGTTTAATATTCTTAAATCATGAAAGTAAATGGCATCTAGCTTATGATGGTAGTGATTTTGATATTTAGTCTTATATTTAATGCATTTTTCTTTCCTAATAAAGCTTTGATAATATTAAAGTTAATTAAACAGTAATTGCATATGACTCATTAACATATCCGCAGCTAGGGCACAGTAAGAGCAAGCTGATTTTTTAGCAAAATGGTATGGAAGATCCAGTCCACTCCCACCCAGAGTAAAGGAGAGTCTTACCTTCTCACTGAGGTGACTGGGTTAAACTGAGTGGGTTAAGCATATGTCATACTCTTGGCTGCTAACTAATAGGATGGCTAGTTAAGTGTATTTGTTGATACAGTTGTGAGCATACCTTTTTATGTTGTTGCTGTTATCCGTGACTGCGTTTTTAACTGAAGCAGAAAAATCATAGGGAAAAGGAATGAAAACTATAACTGTAGGCTAATTGGCTTTGAAGCTTTGGGGATTCATTTTATTGTGGAAGAGTCCACTGAAAGGCAAATGCTCGTACACAGCATGAAAAGTATCGACCACACGGAAACCACAGGAGAAAGCTCAGTTGGCTTGCAATGCTGTCTGATTAAGAGGTGCATATACATAAGCCAACTTTCATTGTGTTTGTGTTATTTATACTTGTTTAGCTCTTCTAGGCAAGGACTTACTCATTACTTGAAATTCAGTGAAAGGGGAAAAAAAAAGACAAAAGCGAGAGAAAAGAACTTCTTAAAAAGTACCTTTCTTTTTATTTGAGATCTTCTTTGAAGGTTTCCATTTTGTGGTAAATTATTTTGTTGCATTTCACATTTTAATTTATGCTTGCAAACTTTTACTAGTTTATAGAGTAACCTTTGTAATTCTGGACTAAGCATATTTGTTCTCCAAACTTTGATATGAGAAGGATCTCCTCCATCAGGGAATACAGGAAATAAGGTGGCATATTAGAGTCAATTGAAAATTGACTCTAATAAGTTTTCAATTATTAGCTGGACTTTTGTTTAGGAAAAGCTGACGCTTAAGAACACCTTCCCAAGGCAAAACTCTCTGGCTGCTCTGAAGTCGTCAGCTTCTGTTGCGGGGTCAGTATAACATCTTCCCTTCTCATCAAGTAAATCTAGAAGTTTCACTCCATTCTCCACATTTCTCTGAATGATGTAGATTAATCTTTGGTGGAAGGGATAACCTTAAGAGATAGATGGCACAAAATTTTAAATGTCATTTCACATGGTATTTTTCTAATTGACTGAAAATATGTATTTCTGATGATATCACTGCAATCAGAATATGACCCGACTACACACAGATACAGAATACAACACATACAAAAATATCACTGTAGCAAAGCAGAAGAGATATCTGATTTTTGCTATACTAGAATGCAGGTCTACAGAGCACATAACAATAACATGTGCTTCTACTAGGATGAAGCTACAGGATCAAGAGAACCAAACATGATATTTGAATCTTGAAATTAGCATTGAAAACAAATGCTCCAGTTAAGGTAGTGCAGAGATCCTGCTGGGTTGCATGTTTGAAAGGACAAATATCCAGATGATACACTCATGCAAGGCTTTAACAAACATAAAGGATGTGGAAGAGCAGGAGGAAGAAATCACAGGCAATCATGAATCATGATGAAGCCCACACATCTTTAGGCACAGTCCATCAAGGTCTTTCCTCAGCCACAGAAGGTGTACTTCATCTCTGGATACAAAGCACCTTGATACATATGAGGTATTTGTGTGTCTGGAGAGCCCAAGCTCAAGTGTACCAAAGGACTTTCATAGTCCCACATCACATAGGCAAAGCAGGTTGGATAGTTGGTTAAACCAGGTGCAATTATCAATCTGTGTCCGCCTCGCAAACTGTATGAACACACATAACCAAGGCCCCACCTCTACTATTTTTGAATTTTTACATCTGTTGCCCTGACTTGCAATATATCTGTGTTTCTGGGTTCCCCATTCCTCATCTGACTTTCATTCTCAAAATCGTTTATTCCCCTGACCCTTTTCTCCTCCTGGCTATTGGCCTAGTGCAGCGATTTGGAAGAGAAAATAAGAAGATTCAAGACATTAAATGATCTACATCTCTTCTGTCTGGAAGATTGTCTTTTATATTATAGTGTTTGGTGATACACTTGAAGGTTTAAGTTGAGAGGATGGGACTTTTGGGGTAAAGAATTTAAATGACTTATTTGAGATGGAGGCAATAGCATAAATTGCCGCATATGGTATTTATACGTAGGGCATTCATTGTAAATTTACCAGTCATACATGGAGAATAGCTTCTGGTTACGTGGCATTTGTGGTGACAAGATTCTATCTGCATTTCTTATTTTTATATTTACATTATTTGAGAAAACCTAAGAGATGTTATTGGTAATATTAGAGCTCTTAACTTAAAATAGAGCTAGTCTGTCCACCATGTGCTACATAGAACACATGCAATTACATTTCATTGTAATGTCACTAAGGTCACCTGGGTTGGAACAAGATTTTCTCATGACAGTGATGGCCCTCAACACTCCTCTATGGCATGGATGGCTGATTCTCATTTACTTGCCTGTCTTACAAAACCTGATTTGACTATGCCTGTTGACCCATGGTGTTTCTCGAAGTTGCCAGAAAGAACATAATTGGCATTTTCAGTTTGCCTGATGTCCTGATGAAGTCCAGTGTCTCCCAAGTGTTTTCTATAGAGATCAATTCTGGAAATAAAGACTTTCTTGGTTCATCAGGAGGCATAAGACAAGAAGAACAATAACAAAATTAACATTGAGTACTCACCATGTGTCAAAGACGTCAACTATATAACTTACTTATTTCAACCCTTAACAGTTCTATGAGATAATAACTGTTGTTATCACCATTTTACAGATGTCAAAACTAAAGCATAGAAAGGTTTAGTAATTTTCCCAATTGCACACAGTAGGAAAAATGTGAACTGATATTTAGGCAGATATATTGGTGAGATCCCAGAGTTCACACAAGATGAAACAAAGCAAGAAAGCCACAGTAACAATGATTTTAAAAGTTCTTAAACCGTGATTCTCTATATACATTTGTTCATGGAATGTGCCTTATGAATAACATCCATGACTATGGGGTACACTTTGGGAAATGATTCATTTGATTTAGTGAGGCTCTCTGTGGTACTTGCAGACCCCAGCGATGCTCTCAAGTTGCAGAGTTGCTCCAGGGACCTCAAATGAACAGGTTTGAAGGTTTCCAGGATAAGGGAGAGGGTTCAAGATATCTCATCACATTTACTTTAGAGATCCACCAAGAGTTCAAGATAAGCCCCCAAATTCCCATTCTGACTAACAACATGTTCCATAAAGGCAGGAAGGGTTGTTCATGTTGTTCTCTTCTTTATCCCTGAGAGTTAGCATAATGCCTAGACCGTACCAGGTACCCAAAAGAAGATGAATAAATTAATTAAATAGCTACCACAGATCATAACTTTACTGTTATCAGATTTTTCCCTAAACTCTGGAGTACAGAAGAGACCAGCAAAGTAGAATGGAAAGTGTTTTCAAATGTCCTTCCTTCTTACCTCTCATCCTCACTGTTATTCAGCAAGGCTCAGGAAAGTTAAGATTCATGCTCCAGACAGCTAGAACAGTTCTTTCATTTGGCATACGGTTTTCTATGAGGACAAGGAAAAGATTTTCATTCACTAATTTAGATAGTGAACATTTTTTAAAAAGAGTTATTTGAGAAAGAGAGAGAGAGAACCTCAAGCAGACTCCCAGCTGTGGGGGGGAGCCCAATGAGGGGCTCCATCTCACAACCCTGAGATCATGACCTAAGCCCAAACCAAGAGTTGGACGCTTAACCGACTGAGCCACCCAGATACCCCAGTAGTGAATATTTTTTGAGGGCTTATTATTTTGCAGCTATTGGATACACAATAACAAAGAAAAACCATGTAATACTTACATAGTAATTACTGTGCACTTTTTGTGCTTGATATATACACATATATATATATATATCACACACACACACACACATATACTTACTGAATCTTCTATACATTTACATATGAGAAAACGAAGTCTGCAAAGCCAAAGCTGTAACTGGTACAGCTTGGATCAAGAACCTACAAAATCGTTCTTTAGAAGCCATGTTATTAACTAGTAAGCTATGGTCCTTACTCCAACTTTAGTTGAAATGAAAGACACATAATCACACAAAGCTTATCAAAACTTACAAATATGAATTGGACAGCTACGTGTAGAAGAATGAAACTCGACCATTCTCTTAAACCATACACAAAGATAAACTCGAAATGGATAAAAAACCTCAACGTGAGCCAGGAATCTATCAAAATCCTAGAGGAGAACATAGGCAGTAACCTCTGCGACATTGGCCGCAGCAACTTCTTTCAAGATATGTCTCCAAAGGCAAAGGAAACAAAAAGTGAAAATGAACTTCTGGGACTTCATCAAGATCAAAGCTTCTGCACAGCAAAGGAAACAGTCAACAAAACAAAGAAGCAACCCACAGAATGGGAGAAGGTATTCACAAATGACACTAGAGACAAAGGGCTGATGTCCAAGATCTATAAAGAACTCCTCAAACTCAACACACACAAAATAGGTAATCACGTCAAAAAATGGGCAGAAGACATGAACAGACCCTTGTCCAAAGAAGACATACAAATGGCTAACAGACACATGAAAAAATGTTCATCATTAGCCATCAGGGAGATTCAAATCAAAACCACATTGAGATACCACCTTACACCAGTTAGAATGGCCAAATTAACAAGACAGTAAACAACGTGTGTTGGAGAGGATGTGGAAAAAGGGGAACCCTCTTACACTGCTGGTGGGAATGCAAGCTGGTACAGCCACTTTGGAAAACAGTGTGGAGATTCCTTAAGAAATTTAAAAAAAGAGCTACCCTATGACCCTGCAATTGCACTAATGGGTATTTACCCCAAAGATACTGATGTAGTGAAAAGAAGGGCCATCTGTACCCCAATGTTCATAGCAGCAATGGCCATGGTTGCCAAAGTGTGGAAAGAACAAAGATGCCCTTCAACGGATGAATGGATAAGGAAGATGTGGTCCATATACATAATGGAATGTTACGCCTCCATCAGAAAGGATGAATACCCAACTTTTCTATCAACATGGACGGGACTGGAGAAGATTATGCTGAGTGAAATAAGTCAAGCAGAGAGAGTCAATTATCATATGGTTTCACTTACTTGTGGAGCATAAGGAGTAACACGGAGGACATTGTGAGATGGAGAGGAGAAGTGAGTTGGGGGAAATCGGAGGGGTAGACGAACCATGAGGAACAGCAGAGGGTATTTAGGAAAGAGTGAACTGGAAGAGCCGGGGTAGCACTCTGAGAAAAGGACATCTAGGCTGGTACTGAAAGCAGCGGAGCAGTCAGCCAGGCTAAGAGCGAGGAAGGCTAAGGGGAGCCGTGTGCGAGGGCCAGTGCGGGGCAGGCACATTGTCTGCTGTTTACTGAAGTGAGAGAAAGGCATTGTGCTGTGCCCTTAGCTGCTGAGAGCAGGACAGGGAAAAGGAAAGTAGAACATTCCACTGGGAGGTTGGACAGGGAGGGGCCACATCTTGCTGGGTCTCTTAGACCCTGCAAACATTTGCATGCCATCTTCATTACACTAGGAAGCCAATGGAAGATTCTGGCACGGATGTGACATGATCCTATCTATGTTTTATAAATATCACTCATTCTGCTTTTTATACATTCACAGCAATAAATAGCCATGATGATTAGTAGCACATTTTTTGACAGGATTATTTATTCCTTTTAACAGATGTTTTCTTCATTATTTGAGCTGGCTCACTTGTATCACAGACACCATGTGGCAAATGCTTCTGAATGCAGGACACCTATTTACAACCATTTTTGAACTAAGGTATATTTTAACAAATAAATACAATATGTACAAAAACCAAATTTATGAGATCTTTGCGTGTTATTATGAAATATGTGATATGTGACAGAGATGCTGTTAAATTCTTCACTGTATTGCTAATAAAAGTTAACCACAGGTAACTTTTCCAAAGCCATCCAGTGCTCATTGGAGGTTACGTGTGAATTAAGTAACATCAGTATACTTAGATATTTAGACAATATTCGTTATAAGGAGTCCTGATGCAACGATAGACAAAATGTAACTATTATAATTATTAATACATCATCCTTTGACAGAATTAACAGACGGATTCAGGCTTACTATTTCACCTATTTTAAATATAATGAATTAAAAGGCCAAAATGCCAGCATTTTAGTGGAACTCATTAAAAAGAATCCTTACACTGACCTGCATAGTGAGCTGCTGAAACTAACAGGTTTGCCCAGATAATGCGTATTCTTGGCAAAACCACCACCTAGGAAAAGAACACAGCTACCTTTAGGTTGCTCAGTGTTTGTAGCTCATTCATATAAACAGGTTGTCTTTTCGAATCAGGAGTAAACACCATGGCCTGTAACACTGGTTAAAAGCCGGTGCTCTTGGTCTAACAAAGAATATTTCTCTTCCTGGGCTGCGGGGAGACTGGCGGGAGGGAGCTCAGCGCTTAGCATCCAGGGCAGGCTCGCGGTCCGCCAGCGCTCCCTGGAGGGCGATGGGAAAATAGCAGCCTGTGCGGCAGCAGGAGAGAGACCTGGAACCAGAGATCTGACAGGCATTTCTGAGAAGGAGCCGCTGAGGCAGGGAATTACTGCAGAGAGTAGGGGGGTGACAGGTTAGACAGCGAGAGAAATGGCACAATGCAGAGCCAGTTAATGATTCCAGCAGCTTTCAAACAATGAGAATGTTACAATTGGTAACGGAGGGTGGCACCGGGGAATTATCTCTTGATAAGTCAGGGAAATCCTTCAAAGACTTGAACGTTCTTCCCTATCAGGACATTTGAAAATATTTAGATTGTGGTTAAAAAAAGAAAAAGGCATAAGTCCCCCCCTTTTTTTAAAGGCTATATTATTGAATTGCCACCTGCCAGATTTGAGAATGCAAATGAAAAAAACCCTACAGATACAGTCTAGAATATGTGCTAGTGATTCTATTGAAAAGCAGTCTTGCTGGTTAATTTACCATTGGTAAATTTTTGATACAGCCAAACGATCACTGGGTTCTGACCAAATTATACAGGAGATTGTTCATTCACTTTTAAAAAAGATTTTATATATTTATCTGACAGAAAGAGACACAGCAAGAGAGAACACAAGCAGGGGGAGTGGGAGAGGGAGAAGGAGGCAGGGAGCCCGACGCAGGGCTCCATCCCAGGACCGTGGGATCATGATCTGAGCCCAAGGCAGATGCTTAACAACTGAGCCACCAGGTGCCCCAGTTCATTCATTTTTTAAGGTGACCTAAAAATAAGTGGGAACTATTATTAGCCAACTGCCTGTTTTTCTTTTTCTTTTTTTTTTTTTCATTATGCACAGAGGCAATACTTCTTCTAAATGGAGTTGGATAGGAGATATTCCTCAAGTACCAGAAATTCTGCTAAGGTAAATTAAGGGTGGTAGGAACAAGTGCATAACAGGCATTAAATGTAATTAATATTTTCAGGCCATGGCGAGGGGGTATAAAGAGGTGTACTGAACTCTTCCTTGTCTCTGGATTTCTGTGGGTTTTTGGTTCCCTGCCATTCACTGTGTCCCGGCATCTTGCTTAGTGTACCTTGACAGCAATGACGCATGTCTTCTGGTGTTAGCTTAAAACCTTATGTTGAGAGTGTGAGTTAATGCTAATTTTAATAATTGGTTCATGTAAAAGCTGTTAAAATAATTCCAGAGCAAGTTTGTCTTTTTCACTTACCACCACAGCAGAAACCAAGTTCACAGCTTTGCAAATACGTTCACTTAAGTCTCTGTGTAACTGCACATAATAGCATAACTAATAGCTCTAAAGACCAATATTTTAATGAAGCCCAAATCTCCACACCGGGCACAAGGCACTCTGTTAATAAAACATACATGGACTTTCCCCTTCATGGAGCCCAGAGGGTAATTTATTAATCTACTACTTTATTATTAGTATTAGCTTATTTTATTTTTTAAATTTATTTTATTTATTTAAAGTATTTTAATAATACTTTATTATTAGCATTAATCTAATACTTTATTATCAGTTACTACTACTAACTAAACCACTACAGCAGTCATCATTGATTTGGTTAATTTGTCACTTGTGTTTGAATAAAAAAGAGTTTAGAATGTTTAAAAAATATTAGTTTGGGGTAGAAAGTTAGACACCTAAGGTTTACTTCAGGCAATGAGAGAAAAGGGAGCCGATGGTAGTAATTGAGATAGAACCATAGAGGGGAAAGGTGGAGGGGGTGTGATCCTCGTGCCCCGGGGCTCCGTGTTTAATGCTGGTGTGGATTATCCAGCTGGATCCTCGCACAGGCTGATGAAATTGAACTTTTTCATGTGAGGATACTCAGGAGGTTTAAAGTTGAGGGGCAATTAAATGGATCGCCCAAGGTCACACAACTAGTTAAGTTCAGATTTTGATATTTCTCACCCAACTATAGAAGAATTAGAAAGTGGAAGATATTTGAAAAGGAAGAGTTAAAATAATTAGGGCTTTGGTACACTCAAATAGATATTAAAACCACAGAGATGCCAGTGACGGGCATCATAAGGGGATCCAAGAATTGTGACCCTTCCCCCACTCCCTGTATGCTTTGTTTTTTTTTTTTTGCTGTTACGAACTACCCCCTTCTGCTAAGGCTCATTCCAGAAAGAAGTCTCCAGAATATTATAATGAGCAGGCATGCACCTGAAAGGTTGACCTGTCTGTCAGGAGCAGTCTCCCGGGTTTCAAAGAAAACAACAACAACAACAAACCTCTTAAACTGTTTGTTCACAAATCATTCAGTCAAGAGCAACACATCAGAAATTCTTAGCAGGGGTCAAACGGGAGGTCAGAGATGACAGTCCCCGTCAGTCCTCCACGCTTCTGTTTCCCGCAGTTTCCTTTGCCTGCGGTCAACCACGGTCCAGAAGCAGACCATCCTCCTGACTTAGCATCAAGAAGATCAAAAAGAAAGCTGATGTCAAGTGACGATGCCCACATTATTCCCCTTCACCGCATCACATAGGCATTTTATCTGGCGGCATCACAAGTTGAAGGGTGATTACACGATATTTAGAGAGAGAGAGACCACCTTGCCATAGATTTTATTATAGTATACTGTCATCATCTATTATATAATATGTTGTTGATCTCTTACTGTGCCTTATTTATAAGCAATTTTATCACAGGTATGCATGGACAGGAAAAAACATGGGTATATACAGGTTCGGGTCCTGTCTGCCGTTTCAGGCTTCCCCTGGGGGTCTTGGAACAGATTCTTGGTGGATAAGGACTCCCAGATGCAGCCAGTGGGTGCTCAGCTAAAAGACGCTTATAAAAGGAAAACAAACAAAACAAAAAGGCTTTGCCTCCTTTCCTTCATAATAAAATACTGACACAATCTTAATTATAGGTTATAAACAGTGCTGTTGGACCACTGCGCTTCACCATATGGGACTGAGGACCATAAATATGTTATGTGTTGGTTCTTGGGAAAAAAATAGAATATACTCTTTGTAAAAATCACATTTTTATGAGCCTGCTGAAGAGTTGCTGAATGTTGAATCAAATCACGAATTCTCAAGACCATCATAATCAGAGTAGGCAAAGTATATATTTGCTCAGGGAAACATCTGTTAAGGAATTTCTCCCGAGTCCCATCAGTAGTTGGCAAGCTTTACTGCTTTAACTATGTTTTCATTGTCGGCCTGACTGTGGAATAGTTTACACTGGTTGTCCTTCTATCATTAATTCACTAATAAAGAAAGAACCTTGTTAATGGCCTGCCATGGTTGGTAATGTTCATTACAAAACTTAAATTAAAAAAATCACTCACTGATTTGTATTTTATTCAACTGTAGTCTTGAATTTTATGTACAGTCAAGGAGCTTTAAAAAGGATGTAAATAGTAAGTTATGAAATGAGTATGAATCACCCATGGTGTTCACATTGACAACTCGGCCACTTTAGAAGTATTACAGAAACTGTCTTTATAACGCTGTGTTCACAAGGATCATGCCATCATTTCTAATACTTCTCAGTGAAATTATTGAAATTGGCTAAATTGTGGACATAGAAAAATCTTTTTTAGTCCAAATAGAGGCAAGTTCCAGCGAAATATATTTTCATCAAACAAACTAATAAAATATTAGTTTTAGGAAATAAAGAATTTTCTGGAGGGGAAAAAACAGAGGAAACCCAGAAAATGACATTCTTTGACACATTTGTCTCATAGATGTATATTACAGATGACCTAAATTAAATATATCATGGCTTTGGGGGGATATGTTTGACATTAAATACATAGATGACAGGATCATGTTATTTTCTTCCTAGATTTCCACTTGGGATTTTCCATGTGTCATATAGTCAATAAAGTATCGTCTCAATATACCCACATATTTTTTGCATAATATTTTATAGTTGATTTACAGGTGAATGAATTTTTGAAATTGCAATAAGAAAACCAGACCTACTACCCTCTTAAATTTTGAAGTACCCAACGCAGTCTTGTTAACTAGAGGCACTGTCTGTAGGTCAGATCTCTAGAACTTACTTACCTTGTATCAATGAAACATTGTAGTACTTGAACAGCTCCATGTTTCCTTAACTGGCAACCAGCCTTCTCCCCACTGCTTCTATGAACCCGAGTATCCTAGCTATCTCATAAAGTTGAATCGTGCCCCATCCGTCCTGCTGTGACCGGCCTATCTCATTTAGCTTCAGGTCATCTAGTTTCATCCATGTGGCTGCATACTGCAGGATTTCCTTCTTTCAGACTAACTGATACTCCATTGCATGTATATGCCACATTTTGCTTACCCAGCCATCTGTCAATGGCCATTGAGGTTGCTTCCCTACCCTGGTTATTGCGGATAATGCTGCGATGAAAATGGCAGGGCAGGTACCTCTCTGAGAACCTGATTTCAATTGGACGACGTGGAGAAATTGGAACCCTTGCACACTATTGGCGAGGAATGTAAAATAGCGCAGCTGCTTTGGAAAGCAGTATGGAGGTTCCCCAAGACATTAAACACAGAACTATCGCGTGATCCAGCAATCCTGCCTCTGGGTGTCTATGCAAGGGAATTATTATTGCAGTGGCACTTGCTAATACCAAATCATAAGAGCATGTAACTACAAATACAGAATAAGATGGCAGCTCTAACATGTTCTCTGGTCAAAATATTGATATAACTCGGTCAAAGATAAGTGTGAGCAAGAATGAAAGCCGTACGTCTGTTGTGTGTGATATCTGCCTGAGCTGTTGATGCTGTTTATTAAGTTTCAGTAATTGTTCAGGTCATCAATCTCTGGCAAAAACCTTTCGGAGTGCTTGATGGCAGTGCATGCTTCAAGCTGTGCTACATTAAAAAATGATGGATCTCTGTCCAGGTAAAACTCTGCCCTTTGGCTATCATCATGTATCACCATTTTGTTTACAAATAGGTATTCGCTATGCTAAGTAGCAAAAGGGTACATTTTATAAATAGAGGAGATTTTATAAATAGAGGAGAGGTTGGCACAATCTCATATTGGACCTTACACCATTGAAAGTGCAATTGGAAGTCTGGAGAAAATGATCATAGTTACCTGCAAAACAAATGACTTTGGTAAATGAAAATCTTTGTGATCAGCCATTTCAGTGACTCAAGATTATTTATCTAAAACATCATGCTCTTCACAGAATAACTCAATTTTAATTTCTAATTTCTACTCTTAAAAAATAAAGTCCATGTGTCTTAAGTGGACGCAACTCCATCATCATACATAATTTTGGCAGTTTGCAAATTTCAGAGGAATCACTTTCTCATCTTTGCTGTTAGCCACACCATGGTCTTGTTATTTTAATCTGGGGCCAGAGGCTTTTATTTTTGATAGGATTTTTTTTTTCCTGAACATACAACAGAAATGACTTTACCTCCTCTTTGCTGATCATATCATAAGGCAGTGAGCTGTATGTCACTCCCATGTGTCCTTCTTTATTAATCCAAGGTGGCATTTTATAGCTATATTGAAGGAAATCTGTGCAGTGCTTACTATAGTTCCTTTTATCGTATTTTACTTTTTTATCTTACATATTTTGTCTTGCATCTGTGTTGTCTATGACAGCTACATTAGTTCTGGCTCAATTTTTTTAGTTCAAGGAACATGGTAAAACCTTCATTTCTATCAGCAAGTTTTTTGAGATATATAGAAGAGTATAGAAACAATAAAATCATCCCATAAGAAAATATTGCTGAACTCTATCAAATCTTTAAAAATTTGATAGATTTACATTTTTCCAAAAAAAAAAATTAGGGAAAGAACTGGCGTGTTTTGGCTACTCTTTCCAGATGGCTTCCCATCCTGCCATTCATATCTGCCCCAGTAGATATTTGTAAATTTCATGTACACACTTAAACTATCACTGCACAAGGATTTATGCATGAGCACTATGGAACATTTTGTGTATTTCCAGTTATTTATACATATAGTCTGAGACTGTGGATATCACTATTTAGATTGCCTTTATTTTTCAGTATTCTATTTTTGACTTTTCACAATGTTAACACATGTATCCCTAGTTCATTCATTTTAAGGATAGTATATTGTGATTTTGAGGGAGATATCACATTTTATTTGATGAGTATTTAGGCCTGTGTCTGATTTTTATGAACATGAATGTCCCACCATATGTCTGCTTGCCACATGTGCTAAGGTTTCTCTAGAAGAATATATACCTAAACATTGAATTGTTGTGCAGATCTACAACTTGACTAGGATGCTTCCCTGCTGACCTCTTGGTTATCTGTATAACTACACTTTGGGTGGTGTATAAAAGTTTCCCACTTTCCCACCACCTTATTAATGGTTGATATCAAATATTTGACTTGTCAGTCTGATGGGTATGAAGCAATATTTTATTATCGTTTTTTACTCCCATACTTAGAAATGAGTTGGAGTATCTTTTCATACATTTTTGGACATTAGTTTGTCACTAGATTATATATTTGTATCCTTTTCTCACTTTTTTGGCTGTTTGACTATTTTCTTATTTTTTTAATTTTTATTTTTATTTAAACATATAATGTAACCCACCACCCTCTCCCAACCCTCCTCCCCCTACCTCCTCATTTTGTTTTATGACATTAAGAGTCTCTTTTGGTTTGTCTCCCTCCTGATCCCATCTTGTTTCATTTATTCTTTTCCTACCCCCTTAACCCCCAACCCTGTTGCATCTCCACTTCCTCATATCAGGGAGATCATATGATAGTTGTCTGTCTCCGATTGACTTATTTCGCTAAGCATAATACCCTCTAGTTCCATCCATGTCGTCGCAAATGGTAAGATTTCATTTCTTTTGATGGCTGCATAGTATTCCATTGTATATATATACCACCTCTTCTTTATCCATTCATCTGTTGATGGACATCTAGGTTCTTTCCATAACTTGGCTATTGTGGACATTGCTGCTATAAACATTCGGGTACACGTGCCCCTTCGGATCACTACGTTTGTATCTTTAGGGTAAATATCCAGTAATGCAATTGCTAGGTCATAATGTAGCTCTATTTTCAATTTTTTGAGGAACCTCCATGCTATTTTCCAGAGTGGTTGCACCATCTTGCATTCCCACCAACAGTGTAGGAGGGTTCCCCTTTCTCCACATCCTCACCAGCATCTGTCATTTCCTGACTTGTTCATTTTAGCCATTCTGACTGGTGTGAGGTGGTATCTCACTGTGGTTTTGATTTGTATTTCCCTGATGCCCAGTGATGTGGAGCACTTTTTCATGTGTC